>JAHNEJ010001241.1:0-120391 GCA_022559845.1 Amorphophallus konjac
TTAAGGGATGTTTAAGAAGAGTATAACGGTATTTATGTAATATATTACATAATGTGTAATCTAAATTTATGAATTAAGAAATTTTATGCCTAAAAATAAAAAGTAAATAATCAATATCGAAATATCGTGTGAAGATCCAACAGACACGCTCGTCTTCTAATCTGCTGACCAAAGTTCCACATCACACTGAAAACTTGAAAAGTGTAATCAAGAATCAACAAACAAGTCAGAACAGACAAATTTAGCCGACCAACAAGGCAACAAGCAAATTTTCAGTGTATTTAAATGGTAAATAATTTCTAGAACATGACCATCGAATAAATTTTACAAGTCTAACCCTACGGTAATACACCGTTGTTCTGTAGATCTGGTTTCGAGGAAAACGGATCGAGCGCCCCTCTGCGTTGATACGACAGGCTCCAGCCGGTCGACGTAGGAGTCCTGTCAGATCTGCACAGGCGAAGGGTCACCTCTACATCCTCATCGCCATATCCAGTAGCGTAGGGACGGATTAATGCCTCTCTAGTATGTACGCACATCCGACGGCACTCTGTTGTCGACCAGCCAAAGCGCAGTTGGATTTGCACATGGGGCGGCCTCATCCACCTCACTGCCAACAGATCTGGCCTGGGGGAGGCCAGAGTAGTAGCTCGTGCACAGATCCGGCAATGGCCGATGGACTGCAGTCGGATTTGTGCATGGGACGGCCCCATCTGCCTCACTGTCGCTGGATCTGGCCGGGGGGAGGCCTGATCAGCCTCCTCGTGCATAGATCCGACAGTGCTCTGCCGTCGGTTGGCCGGAACGTAGCCGGATTTGCGCACGAGGCAGCCCCATTCGCCTCACTGCCGTTGGATCTGGCCAGGGGGAGGCCAGATTAGCTGCCTCATGTGTAGATCCGACAGTGCTCCGTCGTCGGCTGACTAGAGTGCAGCTGGATCTGCACACGGGTGACATGACCCATCTTCCTTCTGCCTTAATGTTGTTAGGTCTAACCGGGCAGAGGCCGGATTAGTCGCCCTGTGCGTAGATCCGATAGTGCTTTGCTATCGGTATCGGCTGATTGGAGCGTAGCCGGATCTGCACACGGGGTGGCTAATCCGCCTCAATGCCGTTGGATTTGGCTGGAGGGAGGCCCGATTAGCCACTGGAGCCACTCCTTGCCTCCCAATCTTCAAACCATAGTTGTCAAGGCGACAAGGCGACCCAAGGCGTTCACAGGGTCCCTAAGCGCTTAGGCGACAAGGCGTCCGCTTAGGCGTCGCCTAGGCGACACTTCGGCCACTAATTAAAAAATCTAAAATATATATCCTCCAAAATATAAATCAAGAATAAAAAATATGAAAAATACAAAAAAATAAATTACATGAAGAAATTATTGTAATTAAATTATGTCAGGATTCATCCACAGAAGAAGAGTAAAGGATGCTTCTCTGCAAGGCTCATGACATTTCATTTTCCCTCAAACAAAGTAACAAAATGATGGTGGCATGCTAATTAGTTTTCAATGAAGCTTGTGAAAGAGTAGTGTGGCAGAGCTTGTGGAATATAATATCCAATCATGACTTTCCTGTGCAGTGAATATCTTGGCTGAAAATTTGCATATGTATAGTTTGATTCACTGTTATTATGAAAGGCAATAAATATGGACTTTTCCAAGTCTGATCGAACTAGACCAGGTGATTCCCTATCATCACAACTATTTGTGTTAGTTGCCAGTGTGGCAAGTAAGATATGTAAGATTGCTGAGCAGCAAGGTTGGTTGCATGTTGTCCAAGTCAGTGGTCAATATTACTTTTCACACAATATGAAGATGAACCATTAATGCTTGTGGTAGGCAGCTTTGACCAAGCAAGGACTCATCTTTATACACCAAAGTTTTTGAACACTGTTCTGTGCTTAAGATAAACTTCCATAGGAGCTGTATCTTAGAAATTCATATGGAAGAACATATGATGAGCTAATAATTTTCATGGGCTGTAAGACAGAAAAGTTTCCTATCATATGTTTGGGCAGAAAAAAGGTCTCTGTTTTGAACGCTGAAAGCCTCTCTCTGGAGGGAGGATCATGTTACTCAAATCTGTCTCTCAAGCTTGCCAGAACATTACATGTCTGTTTTCTTTATGCCTGTCAATGTTCAAAGACAACTGGACCGGATTAGTAGAAACTTTGCATGTGTGGGTGGGTGGGTGGGTGGGAGGGACAAATGCAAATTCAACAGCCATTGTCTGTCCACCAGCAAAGGAAGGGGGGAGTGGGACTTGGCATCAAAATTTTACGTTTGATGAACTTGGGCTTTCATGGAAAGTGTCTGGGAATTGTTGTCAGAAAGGAATGATCTATTTGAAAAAATAAATGTAAAAAGTTCAGAAAAATTACAAAAGAATATAACAACATCAAGAAAATTATAAAAAAGAAGAGTTAAATGTACATAACCAGGTTGGATCCGGTTCGGGCAGGTCAAGGTTGGCCCCGCCTTGGCGCCTAGGCGCCCGCTTAGGCGACCGCCTAGGTCGCCTTTTCCAGTGTCAACAAGGCACTGCAGCGCCTTGCCCTTTCAAGAGCGCCTGGGCGCCTAGGCGGCGCCTAGGCTCCCGCCTTGACAACTATGCTTCAAACTAATAATGAAGGTAGGAAAAAATTTAAAAACACCTCTCGCTAGAGATTGCCGAACATCGTCGGAAGCTGCCTACCCCCTCCCCCCCTGAACCGCCGCCTGGCCGTCTAAACGTAGAAAGATTGAAGACACCGCCCCTCTGCCGGTGTGTTCGACCCATGCCTTTGCCTCGGCTTTTAACGTCAAACCGGCACGAGCCAATTGGCCCGTACGTACCAGCAAGGGTCCTGTCCTGAACCGCTCCGGTACGCAGTGGGACGCACGGTTATGTGCGCTACCCAATGTCTCGGTTGCGTCCCGCACCCTGCACGTATCGGATTCCCTTTGGTACGATCCAATACGTGCGGTTCGCAGCGTATCGGATTGGTATGTAAAACCATACTCCTGAAAAAAAATAAAGTCATAGGAAAATCATCAGGATCCGGTGCTTTATCACCTGTAAGGGAAAAAACTGCCCGACTGATCTCCTCCGTGAAGGGGCTAGACAAATCCACGCATTTTGCTAAGAGAGTTGAGGAAGAAGGTCATCTGCAATGCCAAGTTTGCACATCTGAACTTCAGAGAAGAGTGTAGAATAGTAATCCTTGGCATAGTAATCTTTGGCACACCCTCTTATCTCCTCCCGAGTGAGACTCTGCTCTCCCACCTTGATGGAGGCTATATGGTTGACTCTCCTCCCTGTGGCAATACTTTGAAAGTAAGCTGTGTTCCTATAACCTTCCTTGAGCCGTTTCTCCTTAGATCTCTACTTCCAATAGATCTCTTCCCGTGTGAGGATATCCTCTAACTTTGCCCTTAGTGTTTCCCTGCGTCCCTGTCAACGTTATCCATCATCCTTGCCTCCTTCAAGCAATCTAGCCCTTCCAGCTATTGTAGAATTTTCTCCTTAGCCAATATGCTTGGTAGGGTTTTTTCAGCCCCCCACCCTTTAAGCACTTGGGTCTGGTGCTTCAATTTTTGGATCAAAGTAGCCATGGAAGAGTGATCTTGCCTCTGTACACTTTAAGCCTTCCTGACTGTCTCCATGAAGTTTGTCTCTCTGACCTAAAACCTTTCAAATCTGAAGCCCTATCTTCTCTCCTGGCGATGGCTGGTCTTCAAAAAGATAGATTTATGATTCTATATCGGCCTCGCCAAGCAGGATGCTTGCACATGGGGGAAATGATCGGCCCTCCTAATCCATCGATACCAAGAACCTATCTAACCTGGAACAAGAAGGTGTCACGGCTGTCGCCCTTATATTGGAACAGGTGAACTGAGCATTCACCAATCCAATGTCGATTAAAGCAGCCTCCTCTATTAAGTCACAAAAGTCCTCCATCTGTTAATTTCATTGTCTTATTTTTTTCAAATTACCACTAGAAAAAGGCTACGTATTGGTCATGTAAAGGGGGGCTTGAAAAAACTCTTGTAGTTCAAAAGGTTTAAGGTGTTTTGTACTCTGTTAGACAATGTCTTCTTGAAGGGACACGGCTACTAGAATGGCATGGAAGTTGTATAATCTCAATCTGGAGTCTTTTCTGAAGTTTTGAAATCAGGTTTGTCTAAGGGTTATAAGTTTGTAAGTGGTGAACAATACCTTGATGAGAAGCTTAGAAGATATGTTTTCTGACTATGAACAACATTTTTGACAGCCATGGATTTCCTCGTTTCTGTTTCTTTCCTCTTGAGGGATCAGTCTCTTTGATTATCCACACTTATACCATATATTTTGACATTGTTACCTTTCCTAAAAAAAGGGAAAGCTTGTCTCCTTGTTGATGAAGTAACATCGTAATAAATAAACCACTTATTAATGTTTACTTCTGTTCTTCATTCTTTTGTTATCCAGGTTAGGCATTATTATTATCGCCTTGTGAGACGTATGAACAAGCTGCTTGGGCCTGGGTTTAGCCTTGATGCAAAAAACTCCAAGGATACAAATGCTGCAATGCTTCGTTGGTAATTATTAACTGCATATCATGTATCTATGCTATATAATCCAGCATTTATTTGTGCATCCCCAAACGGCTTTCCTGATGTTTTTTTAATAGCGAGCATTGGTACTTTTGCTCTGACTTGCGCATATACTGTATTCTCTTTCAAAATTTTCATAATATTGTTTTTATGTAAGAGGGAGCTTTTATTACTCAGTTTTTTCCTTCTTAATGTGAGATGCTTGAATACAGTCAGACCAGTGTATATGACTATCCCTATTGTCTGTCAGGGGGAACTTGTCTGTTAATTAAATTCAGCAATTTCTGCATATATTCTATGGTTCTTGTAAGTTAACTAGGTATGGACAGAGAGTGACTACTAGATCTTCTTTACTACCCATTCCTGGAGGTGTCCAAGTTGTTAATGTGAACTGAGGTGGTCCGAAGTATAGGGAAGTATCAATTCTGGTAGAATTGGGCTTATGTTAGTGGAAGCCAATTTTTATTCATATTTTTTTTTTGGAAAGTGGGTGGTACCACTAGTGTATAAAATGGAACAGAATGTACAAGTATATGCTGTCACAACCCCCAAAAATGGCAACCCCAAAAATCCTATACAAGAGAGGCCACACAAAGGCAGTGTGGATCAACTTCGCCCCTCCCCAGACAGCCAAAAAGAGAAGTAAGAGAATTCACATTACAAAGAATAACATCCCACTCTCTTACTCTATCACAAACAAAAGCTACAAGAGCTTCCTCAGCCTGAGATTCCCTCCTGAAGATCCTATTGTTCCGCTCCCCCCACAACATTCACAAGGTGGCATGAAGGATAAGCCACCACACCTTCCTGTCACTCCTACTGGGCCAAGATCTCTCCCAATGCACAAATAGGTGGTGGACTTCACTGTGCTAGCCGATGATGAATGGGTCCGGCTAGCAAGCTCCTCCCACATCCCTTGTGAGTAGGTACAACTTACAAACAGGTGGTCGAGGGTCTTGTCTTCCTGACCACCAAGACAGTAGGTCAGTTGAATTTCTGGAAGGAAATGACACAACTTGTTTGAAGTCAATAGTCTTCCATGAGAGATCCTCCAAGTCAGGAGCTTCACCTTCAGCAGGCTCTGCAGTCTTCACACTTGATCATAGAAGCTGTGACGAACCCCTCCATCCGAGATGACGCCGTAGGCTGATCAAACAATGAAGCACCCTTCTTTTCCCACCTCCACACCCACACATCCTCACTATCAAGCCGAGGATGGAAGGGTAGGAGGAGATAAAGGAAGTCCTCAAGTTATGCTAACTCCTCCTACCCGAGGTCCCTCCTGAAGACCGTTGCCCATGTCCTTCCAGGTAGGGGGGAGTCAAAAGCCTGAGAGACTAATCCTAGGGGATCCGCTGCAACCACGAAGGGACTAGGGAAACAAGGTCTCCAAAGAGAAGTCTCCACACCATCTATCCTTCTAGAAAATGCTCTTGTTACTTTTTCCTAGTCAGACCCGGACACCTGAGACAATAAGATCCCTGCAAGAGAGGATATCACGCCAAAGAGGAGAAGTCTTGTGAAGAGGAGTAGAAGCCAAATCTCACACCTCCCGTCGAAGTACCTCTGCCCGACACTTGAGCCCACAAGCACTCCTCTCCATGTCCTAACTTCCACAACCACTTACACAAGAGAGTCAAGTTGAAGTCTCTGATATTCCTGATCCCCAATTCTCCCTCTTTCTTGCTAGTGGTCAGTCTTCCCCATGCTATATCATGCCAACCTCTGCATCTCCCTCCACTATCATGCTAGAAAAATCTGCACTGGATAGAATCAATCTTCTTCCACCGTCTTTGAGATTCGGAACATGAAAAGAAAATAAGTAGGGAGACTATCCAACACTAATCTACACAGAACTAGTCTACCCCATAGGATAAAGCTCCAGCCTTCCACCCAGTCAGCCTGGACTCATACCTCTGGATGATGGGACGCCAATCTGCACATCGAAGAGAGCCCGTGATAAGAGAGAAACCCAAGTAGGAGATTGGGAACTCACCACTCTTACAACCCAACAAGCATTCCGCCCTCAAAAGAGGCCTATCCTCCATGTTGACCCCTACAAAAAGACTCTTGTTAAAGTTAATTTTCAGGCCAATGATCTCCTCCAGTAGTTCCAACAAGTGCCTAGCCGTGATAGACAGATGCTCGCTCTCAGTAAGGAACAAAATGGTATTATCTGCATATTGCAAGTGTGTAAGTGACGCACCACCTCTATCCACCTGAAAACCTCTGATCGAACGAGCAACCTCGGTCCTCTGCCACACCCTGCTCAAAACACTAGCCACAAGCACAAACAATAGAGGAGACAAGAGGTCCCCTCGGCGAAGGCCACGACCGCTATGGAACCAAGAGCATGGCTTCCCATTGACTAGGACCGCAAAGGAAGCCAAAGAGATGCATCTCCTGACCCAGCAAATCCACCTGTTTCCAAAGCCCATCCTCTCCAGCACATCGAAGAGACACTGTCAGTTAACCCTGTCATACGCCTTCTCAAAATCTAGCTTTAGGACCACACCTTTTCTTTTTTGTTGCTTCATAGCAAAAAGACACTTATGCGCCACCAAGAAGTTATCTTGTATATGTTTCCCCTTAATGAATGCTCCCTGGAAGTGACTGACCAGCCTGCCCATAACAGTGACCAATCTCCCTGCTAACACTTTGGTAATGATCTTGTAAGTTCCATTCAGCAAACTGATATGCCTGAAATCTTGAAATACTAGAGTACCCACTTTCTTAGGGATGAGCACTAGGAGAGCTTTATTAATACCCCCAAGTGAGCCCTCCCCTCTTGGAACTCCCTCACAATAGCCAGCAAATCACCTTTAAGGACCTCCCAGCACTTTTGAAAGAAAGTTAGTGGGAAACCATTTGGACCTGGGGCTCTATCACCTGCAAGAGAGAAAATCGCCTGATGGACCACCTCAGAAAAGGACTTGGAGATAGCATCCCTCTCCTCAGAGGAGAGGCGGGGGAAAGATCAGCTATAATCCTGAGCCTGCAATAATCGTCCTCCGTGAACAATCTAGAGTAGAACTCTCTCGCCTTGCCCTTGATATTTTCATCTGTGGAGAAAGATCCTCCACCTTGATTCAAGAGATGGAGTTGACCCTCCTCCTTGCAGAAGCAATACGCTAAAAGTTGTGTTCATGTCTCTCTCTTTGATCTATCTGTCTCTGAACCTCTGCCTCTAGTAGATCTCTTCTCTAGCAAGTATCTTGTCAAACTGCTCCTTCAAGATATCCCTAAGTGTCCTATGCGCATCGTTCATAAGGCCTGCCTCCTCCAAACAGTCAAGTCCCTCAAATTGTTGAAGAATCCTGTCTTTCGCTGCCCTCTCAAGAAGTGCTCTATCTGCTCTTCACGCATGAAGAACTTGTATAGTATGCTTCAGTCTTCGCATCAAAGTAGCTATAGCAGAGGACACCACCGACTCAACATACCAAGCCCCGGTGACAGTGTCTAGAAAGTCATCATCTCTGAACCAAAATTGCTATAGCCTGAAAGTGCAGCTCCTGTCATGTCCCCAGCTGGTCTTCAAGAGAATGGGCTTATGGTCAGAAGCAGATCTAGCCAACAGATCCACCTGTACATGAGGGAAGTGGTCCTCCCAATTAACAAACACCAGAAACATATCCAACTTAGAGCAAGAAGCACCTTCTCTCAGATTGGACCATGTGAAACAATCATGTGCCATGCCAATGTCTACCAAGGTTGTCTCCTGGTTGAAGTCCGAGAAATCCTCCATGTCTCTTGCATGAGAAATGTCCCTTGTCCTCTCCCACGGGGGCGCTACCACATTGAAGTCTCCTTCAACACACCACAGGCGACTTGAAGAAAGATGATGATGAAACAAATCATCCCAGAGTAGCCGCTTCTCCTCCCTGGCCTGGGGGCCATACACCCCACTGAAATCCTATGAGAATCCGTCTCTGACGCTCCTGAAATGCAAGGAGATAGCCCACCTGTCTACCATCTTGTCCTGTGACACTGCCTCCACCTCATACGGGTTCCAAAGGATCATAATGCTCCCAGACATGCCGACCGCCGAAGAGGCAACCCCCATAGAGAGATGGGCCTCCCCAATCTCCCTCAAAAGCACAACCCCATCCCCCTTACACTTTATCTCCAGTATACAAAGAACGCCAATCTTGCACCGCCTAATTAACTCCTTCACTGCCCTCTTCTTCTTCACCCCCCCACGTTCCAAGATACTATCCTCATGAAGACAAAGGAACAGACCCCTCCTACCCCTCCGCCTGAGCTCTCTTCTGCTGAGCCCTCTCTCTCTACCTGATAGATGTACCCCACCTCTTCATGACTTCAATGAAGACTATCACATCTTCGTCTGCTCCAGCTTCAAAGCAAATTCCCGTCTTTTCCACCCGGTCCCTCATCTGCGTCTCAGTGCATTTTTCTATCTCCACCATCAACTCCCTCACTTCCTCCCTCCCCAGAAAGCACTTCACCTTCGGTTCCTCCCCGGTGGTGATTAGAGCCACATGCCCTCCCAATGCAGTTGGGAGAACTTCCAACCCTGCTGACAGATGTTCCTCCACACAGACATGGTCTTCGCACGGCTGGACAACCCCACCTGGGCTAGCCGGAGGGGCGCTGGCAGGCACAGTAGACTGGGAGCCTTCAACTCACACTGCAGGCGGGCGAAGCACCTGCAGAGACAGAAGAGGCCCGCCAGGTGCTGATGGGGTCGAGGCTACTGCCAGAAGGCACAGCTCCTGCAGATCATCCTCCACCGGCAGAGCATCTTCGATGGCCCACTTCCCCTTCCTGTCGCCAATCACCAACAGTGCAGAGCCAGCCTCCCAGTCTCCGGTTGAGGCTTGCCGGAGTTTGCCTCTGTTCATAGGAGACCACTCGCCACCTCCGCCGCAGCCCTCGAACTCAACAGCAGGAGCTGACTGCCGGCGGGGACTAACCGGCAGTTGGGGTGCCGCAGCGGAGACCCATCCTCCCACCGCTTCGACGGCTGAAGTCAACCCCATTGCGACGGCGGAGGAGGAGCCCCCGTCGACGTCATGCGGACACCCGGGTTCTGCAGAGAGGGGCTGTTGCAGGGCAGCAGGCTTCGTAACAGCAAACAGGCGAGGAAGATGTACAACACCGGGTCTCGCGGGCCCAAAAACTGGAAGGTCATCGGCGGGTAAGTTCCTGGTCCTGGAAGGACCCAGACTGTTCCCCGAGTTCGTGACCCGCAGCACAACTCCAGGTGCCGACCAGGACCAGGATCCGCCTGGTTTGAAATTTGAATGCGTCCTAGGGCGGGTTGCATACCCGTCTTCAACCTCCCTCCTGGCCACGCCTCTGCAGGACTCCACCGGCCACATGGATACTTTGACCGAGACATGGTGGTCGCTGACGTCCACCATCACCACCACCGGAATCGCCTTCGTGCTACAAACCATGACATCCGCCTCCAAGACATTCAAGTCCCCCACTGGAAGGACACCGACGGTCCTAGGGACGACCACCTCGAACATGCCGGCGAGGTAGGAGAACCCGAGCTCGTCGCTCAGGATCAAGGGGCCTCCGGCCATCCGAATCCTAACCTTGCAGGCCCTTTGGTCAGGGTAGGTCCCCTGTAACATTCCCCAACATGCAACCCTCAGCAGGGTGCCATTGGCCAGGATAAGGCCCTGATTCGCCACATCCTCCGCCTCCTTCACAGAGGGGGCAACTGCCAAGAGAGCACACCTCTGCAGCCATGAGACTGACCATCCACCACCCCCTAGCATTTGTAAGACCACCTCCTCCGAGACCCTACCTTCCACAGGCCTCACCCAGAGTCATGGAAAGGAGGGCTTTGTAGGGAAAACAAATTAGGAAGGAGTTCTAATAGAGGAATGGAACATTCCAAGGAATGCTTCAATTGGATTCACAAAAGGTTTTGCTGACATGTGGATGGTGATGATGGTTAGTCAGCTAGCAATCTGTTTAGCATGAAGCTGAGACCTCTTCATGTGTCCATTTTGTGGATTGGTCCATTTTGATTCATATTTTTTTCAATGTGGCTGGGAGAAAGTAAAAGAACTTGCATAAAGTGGGTCAGGGTTGTCAAAGGACCTAGGTAACTCTCAGCAATGGATCTGCAAGTGTCTGGCACGTGGGTAAATTTGGAAGGGGAGCCAACAAAGATTATAATGGTAAGCAAAATATATAATATTCAAGCAGCTACTTAATTACATAGGTTCAATAAACTAGTGAATCATTGGATAAATAATAATTAAATTTATTGGTATATTTAAATAGATAAAATTTTATACCTAGTATGTGAAAATTACCTAATGTGTATAGAAAGCAAATGATAACAAAAAATAGCAAGAAGTAGCATGTAAGCATGCAAATTACTGATAGAAATCCCCTTGTATCCTTAGGAAGAAGTCGAGCAACAAACAAATGTGAGTGTAGTTGCCTATGATGACCTTGAAGGAAGACGGAAGTGGTAGCTGGAGGAGAAGAGGTTATGGCAACAAGAATATAAGAAGAAACATCATTAGAGCATTAATTGACAAGTAGGGAAAGGAGAAACATGAAGAGAAAATGCTAGAAAAGCATGCACGGATCCAAAATGACCAACAGCATTCCAAAGAAAGAAACATGGACCAGCTTACCATATAGTCACTAAGAATAAAAAGTACATGTTGGGACCCAACCACTCTCCCAAGGGCCATTCTCTCTGATGCCACCCTGATTACATCAGTGAGTCAGTGACTATGATTTTATGCTATCTTGGTAACTGCATTTGAAATTTGAAATAAACTGGGTTTTGAGAATTCCTGTGACAGTGAAAGATGATAAAACTCATTAGCCGTTGTGATTCTCCTTGACATGGATCAACCAGGTTGAGAACTATATAATCAAAGCAACAGTTTCAGCTGTGAGATTCTCTTAACGGTGGTACCGTGGGCTATTTTAGAATTTTGGAGGGTTTAAGTGCAGGGAATTTTGGTTTTCACTACCTGCTTAATCAAAATTTTCTGACTGCTATAGAAATTTACCTCATTTAGGTCCAGAACATCCAAAATCCAAGACATTATATACTTCCATCCACATCTTCTGGGCGCAAATTCCTTTCCTAACCACAAATAAGGTTGGTTGGTGCTGCAAGCAGCTGAAAAGTCTGGAGTGATATGTTTTTCTTTCCCTTGACAATGCTTCCAAAATTAAATAATTATCACTTATCATAGAAAGAAATGGCAGATAAATCAATTATTTGCACCATGGAGGTTATCCTGCAATCTATAATTCCTTTTCTTTATTAAACACGTTTTCTATTATTATATTCAAATTCACTGAATACCCAGTTGAGAACTTTCTTTTCAGAATGGAATGACTATCTTCATAATTTAATTTATCACCAAATACAAGATCTGATTTCTTCCTAAATCTTCTTGCAGGTGGTCATTACTTGAAAAGTATAGTTGCACAGCTTCGAAACTTCATCTGAAGCCTAGGAGGTTTAAGACCTTTATAGAGACACTGGTTAGTTTCACATTTCTTATTGTATTGAATTTTATTTTCTTTATTTTTACAGTTTTCCATTGTATCTGCATAGTCAAAAAAAATCAGTTTTGCTCGCCTTTACTTGTGCTGCTCGTGATGCTGAGTTTATTTTGGTTGTTAAGGCCCAGCAACTTCTGAAGGATCGCAATAGAACTAGAAGGAAACGCCCTTTCCAAGGAGAAAATTGTTCTTCTATTCCCTTAGCAGCAGAATCGATTTTCAGCAAGCCACCGGGTCATGATGTTCACATGGTCAAATTAGTCTTTGTTGACAGTCAGAGCACTCAGAAATTAGGAAATACAAGAGGGGCCTCTACAAAGCGTGGTGTAAGTGCTACCGTCAATGGCTATAAGGGGGATGTATCAACGATGAAGACTGTTAGCCAAAAGCGACGTGCAGGTGGTTACTTCAGATAGCATGTTCTCATGTCTGACCAAGGGAATTTACGTACATTTTATGTACACAATTTAATCATCTAGTTTATTTTAGTTTATGTTGGATTTTTCATTAGCATTTATTTTTTCTTATAATGTTAGTAATATACTAATTTGGCTTCACCAGAGGTGTACTTTTTGGATGTACTTTCCAACATTTCATCTTGTTATGTTCAGCAGGTGGTGTTACATCTACTGCATATAAAAGGTGGGAGAAGGCTGCAATTGCGGGGGTTTCCTTGGTTGCTGATGCTGCCGAGCATCTGGAGAGAACATCCAATGATAGGAATGGTTCTATACATCAAGGAACCTTGGATATGTTGCCTCAAGGCACTTGTACAACCAATGGTGAGTTTATAACAAAATGGAAGTGAATTATAATAAATCCATGTTTGCTTAACTTTCCTACACTTTGTTATTCAGGGCATTTGCCGGCCTGTTTGTCTGGGGATGTTGCTCAACCTATAAACTCTGCTATATCTGGAGGACTATGCTCACAGCAACCAATTGGAGAAAGTAATACACAACCATCAATGAAACTGAAGCTCCAATTATTCCCCATAGATGAAGTTACTCGAAAAGCACTGGAAAGGGTAAAACTGTCTATATTGCAGATCTATTCCTCTCTTCCTTTCTCTGTCCATCTCTTTCTCAGTCTCTAGATGGACTGTGGACGTATAATTCTTTGTCCAAAGTCCAAACACATTAGTATGTGAATTGATAATGTTAGTCTGTTGCAATTCAATTCTTTCTTCCTGTAAACATGAGTGCTGGATTAATCTCTTTTTTATTTGCCTCACTTGTCTTGGATGTTGGTTGATCCAAATGATGTCAGTTGCCATTCATCTAATTGAAGACAAACACACATTGTCTGATATGGATTCTTGGGTGTGAATAAAATCTGAAATGGTAGGTTTTTTTCCTTTGTCATTGCTTTATAGGATGATCGGAATCCCCATCTTGAGCTAACTTTGAGCACTCGGAAAAGGATATCGTCAATTCTTGAGCACTTGAACCGAAAATGGGGAACCTCCACCATAGCATCCGGGGAACTCATGCTTTTCCCTTACAGCATCCCACAGGACAACATTGCAAGTTGTTCAAGGTGGACTTTGAAAGATACTGCTGCTAGTGCAGGGGACGTGTATGCATCAGTTGGAAGCCCTGCTATTTTCCGATTGAGGTCTTTAATTCTTCCATAAGCATTTTGTTTTTTGTTCTTGATTAAATTCATCAATGTCGAAATTCATTTTCTTTTTTGCTCTTCTGTGGTTTTCTGTTTCAAGGTATGGCTGGTTCTCCAATCTAGAATCTTCCTCAACTCTTGTCAGCAGTTGCATGCAAACAAAAATTATTGGTGAAGTGAATGCCTATGTTTGTGTTTCTCCTGATAAGTCTGTGAATATGGATTCAGCACTAGGGCCGAGTTCACCAATTAGTCAGACTTCTGACCGGCTTGTGTCTGGTGTCAAATCTAACGTTGTGTCAGTGGGAACAGCAGTTGTACCTTCACCCATTGATATGCAGAAGGCATCTGATGGTTTCATGCACTCCAAGAATAAAGATGCAGTGTCTTTGCATCAAGTGGATGATTCACCTGTTCTTAGGGAAGTTATAGATGATGTGGATGAGCAGGAATATACGGTATTTCTTTTTGCCTCATGGAATACCCAATTTTTCACAATTTCAGATTTTTTTAAAAAATCTTTTATGCATTGCTGAAGTGCATAATCGGTTTTCATTTTTCTTAGGAAAATTTAAGAGTATGTGATGGTCCAACAATGTCTGCTGGAGAATGGGCTGACAGTCTAACCAATATAAGCATGGGGGAATTGTTATCGGAAGCTTCTAGGGCTGCATATACCTACAACAATAACAACAATCTTCTCCTTGGGGAAGTTCTTCCTCGATTCAGCATGTTTCTCTTAGCTGCGACTCGTTTGATGCTGCTATTGCTGGGCTCCTATCTCGTCATCAGAATATGCTAAACCCATCAACAAGGGCTTCACCAGCATCAATCCTGGATGCTGAAGAAACTTGTGACGAGTTCTCATTTCATGAAGTTTTAGCTTTGAATCAAGAAAATTTAGACCCACCATGTGATCTCCCAATTGGGGCCTCTGGGCAGTTCACTCAAGCAGATTCAAATGGGTACGAAGGGTTTCTGAAGGTATTTCCTAGAAACCAGTCATTTTTAGCAGTTTATTTTACTACTTAATGGAACATCATAATAATTTGCTCACATAACTGAAAATTGCTTCTTCATAGGACTTCGCAGCTGAGGATGAACCTTTAGATGACTATTCTTGTGAAGGAGACATCGAAGCCAATCCTCCACATGATGAACTGATATCTGAGAACAACTTCGATCCTGCAAATAATGTGGACCTGACAGATTTTTGTTGGGTATTTTAACCTTTCCACATGAAGAAGATTTCACTTTCATTCTTTGCAATTTATGATATGGCATACATTTCCCCCCTCTGATTGCTCCTTTCTCCTTGTTGGTTCATTGCAGCCGGATTCTTTAGGTCCACTGGACTTGGATATTGCATCCACCAGATACCAGGGCCAAGATCTTCTCATCGGTGAGAACACTAGCCTGAGTGGTCTGACCCGTTTGATCGCCAGTAGTCTTGATGCATTTCAGAACTGTTCATTCTTTTGCTCGGATAAGAAAGAATCTCTCGCAAGCGATGTTCAGGATGCGCCATCCTTCGTAGACAACAAAGTTGGCACCGAAGGTTGATGATTGACACGGGTGTACAAGCAGCGTAGACTTAGAGTTCTTCTTACATGCTTCCTCCCGACGTCTTGGGGAGCATCGGGGCTTTACTTATGTTACGGATGATTGCCACACAAGAGGCTTTTACAAGGAATGTTTCCTATTTAACAAAGGGCAGTATTCCTCATCCACCTTTGTACATGTGCTGGCAGAAGCAGCTGTACCTACCTGCATTGCTGCAGGTTCCACAATGCCAGATGTTTTGTAACAAGCATTCTAACCCCTGTACAAATGGAAACACAACAGCATTCCAAGAGTCTGTATAGTGGTGCAAAGGTTTCAAGTACCTTTTTTACCTGGGAACCATTGAGAGCTTAGATGATTAATAAGCTGTGTAAATGCTCATCTTTATTCTGATCGTACTGGTTTGCTGCAGCATCATGGCACAGGCAGTTTGGAGAGAACGTATAATTGAAACCATAAAAAAGTTTAGACTATGAGCTAGTTGTGTCAGTAGTATAAGCCTTTTCTTTTTTGTTATTTTTGAAGATTTGTTCTGGTGCCTCTTCTTGGTATCTAGCTAGGACGGTTGGAATGATAGCTGATGAGCCCCCCTATGAAATTTTTTTATATCCTTTTTAGCCCTCACAGGAGGGGATTAGTCGGGAGTGACAAACAACAGTCATGTGTCATTTGAATAGAATCTTAGTGATTTATATTTACAAACACTATTGCATTGTGTATTTTAAAATCATTACGAAAATCTCCAGTGTTAGTCGCGATAAATTTAGTAGTTAGAGTTTGGCATCGATCCGTTTTGTGTGTCCGCTCACAGAGATGACCATGGCAGAGAGATGAGATGGGAAAAAATGTGGCATTGTAAATTTTTTTCTATAGTTTAAACTAATAATATACATGTCTATGGTTATCATTATTGTTTTTTTTATCACAATGATAGCAAGGAGAGGCAAGGGGAGACAGGGAGGACATATTGGTGCTCTCGAAAGTGTCTCCCAATATTTCAAGAGTGATCGTTTACACGTGTTCTCTCTTAAAGCACGGAAGAAAGAGTGGAGTCACCTCCACTGTGGTGCTTGGATATCAAGGTAATGTCTGATAACGGGGTTAAGTTCGGGTAGGATAGGTTAATTGGGGTCGGGTGAGTTATTCTTTGTTTGATTTTTTTTTTAATCAGGATCGGATAGAGTTAAAGTGGATTAATTTGTTACCAGAAAATAGGCGGAATGAGAATGAGTTAATCGACTATGGTTAAGATTAAGAGTCGAGTGGGTCACCTCGAGTAGTCCACCTGTTCCTAATCTACTCTGTTATCAAACTCGTCTCAAGGGTATGCAAGTAAATTCGAACATTAGACACCTCTCAAATAAAATAGATAATGTCCCGTATGCTAGCGCGCACGGAGAATGTCTATAGTTATTGTATAATACGATAAAAACTTACTAGAATGTCCAAAAAATTTAGATGAGTATGGTTTAGTTTGTACGGTGGATAAGGGAAGTGAGACCCGGTGGTGTGTAAAGCAATGGGTTATATTGCTTAATGCTCATGGCCTTGGTGGTCGTTGGTGAGCATTATTTTTTATATACGTACATGAAATGGTTGATATACGCGCATCAGTGCTCCGTCTCCATCTCCAGCAGATGAGGCTACGGAGCAGTCTGCGTGTGTTGTGTCAGATCAGACCCAACTGATGTGTATGGCTCTGCTGTTGCTGTATAGTTAACAGAGATGAAATTCGCGCATGTGAAGACACTGCAACCTCCCCTCCTCCCCTGAGGGTGCACTAAGTTTACCTTTAAAAAAAAAAAAAGATTGGGGGATTAAGCCCACCTCTCTCTCCAACTTGATGTACAATTCAAATTTGACATAAGGCAAAAACGTAAAAAAAAAGAAACATACCATGTGAACAGTAATTTTTAACCTTGACATAGGTTTTTTTTTTTTTTTGAGTTTCTTAAGCTCCATTTGGAAGAGATGCGGCATGGGCTCCAGGATGAGAAATCACCCTTCCGTATTTCTCACGTTGGTGTCATAGATTTCTCATTATTAAAAATCTCAAGAAGCAGGTCGTGGGAAGTTTTGCCGGATTTGAAAAATTGGACACAATTGTACCTGAATTCTCTCACCTCCGAAAATCACTCTTGCACGGAAGTCGATATGTTGCTGAGACGTTTGGGTAATGTTTAAAGTTGGTCGGGGATTCCAATGATTAGAATCACCGCCCACCACCGTTCCAAACGCGCCCTTGAGACTTTTGTATGGGGGGTGCCGCATGTGACAAGTTAGAGAGAGGTGAGTCGCATTGCACCCACCGCCACCGCCACCGCCGTGAACCAATCTGTCCCAGACGGATAACCATTTACCCACCCCGAGACGGGGACCAAGCAAGACTAGATCAACAAAATAGATTGGAAACTCATCTCTAAGTTAGCTCAGTACAACAGAAGTGTTTTTTTTTCGAAAATCATGGTTTAGATGCACTTCACATCTTGATGTATTTTCACAAATGAATCATGATTTCTTTAAAAAGAAGATTCCCGATTAATTAAAAGTTTCTAATTTAATCGCATTCTTTTCAAAGAAATCTTATTTTAACTTAAATATTCATGTATTTAGTATTTAAAGTGTATTATGTTTAACATTATTTTACATTGAAAATGAATATTTCTTTCACATTGCCTTTCATGAAACTATCAGACCTTTTAAAACTGACTTGAGATTTCTCTGGGGGGGGCATTTTTTTTTCCCAAATTGAGAGTTGACAAGGATCATTCATATCTATAATCTATCTACCTATCTATTTATCCACACATCTATCTATCTACACTGTCCGGCTAACAGCCTGGATGAAGTGGCGACTTGAAAAGTGTAGAATAACTGCACTAATTTCTAGCATCCAAACCTTCTGGAAGCAATGCCACCCATCTGTTTACACGACTCATGTATGAACACAGGAACCTCCAAATGTAACACATGAGCAAAACAGCTAATTTACTTCATTTGTGATGGAGTACATCGTATTCAGGTAACAGCTGATGAGGAAGGGAACGGGGAGCACTAAACCCATCCCATCCTTATTCCTTTATTTGCTACTAATCTGTACATGTGGAGTACTCAGTAAGTGTAGGACTAGTCAGTAGACAAGCATTGAAGGGAAAAATCAATCACCTAGGGCCAAACAAAGTTGCCAAGCCTTGGTCGACAGTCATCTCAAGGGGAGGACCATACGCCATGAGATCCCCTTTCTCAGGGCACCGATATGCTCCTCTTCCTCTAGCAATGACTTCTCCATCCGAATCGATAATACCGCCTTTTGAAGGGTTGTTAACCCGCTGTCCCGGCTCCAGCCTAAATGCTTTGACCTGCAGAAGTGCATCAGATAAATATAGAATCATTGTGATATTCCACTATTATCAAAGGCTTTTCAGGGCTCTGACTTGGGGGGGGGAGGGAGGTTCGCCTTGAATAGGTCTTGAATGTGGCATAGAATTTCAGTGCAAAGCTGCAAAGAGTCCTGCCAAGCATGAGAACTGGTCATAGAGTGTTCCATTTTGAACATCATCCTCGGGATAGCCTGATTGGTGGTCTCCTTTTGTCCTTGATAGGGTGATAGAGATAGCCTTTTCAGATTTTATTACGGATGGTAACAATTTCTAGGGTGGGGCAAATTTATATTTTACTTCCAAAACTCCGATCAGGTCTAGGTATGGGTACATCGGAACAATAGGCTTAGCAACATACTTCAAATACACTCATTCTACATCAATTTGTTTGTACATTTGTGAATGGCCAGGCTTTATTAATTCAGGGGGCCCTAAGAAATACCGATGAAAAGAATTTTGAATGTGAGAATGCCAAGTAGACATGTAGGAATATTCTTTTCATTTAAATGGACAGTATTACAAAGGCTTCAGAAAGAATAATATAAAGACTTTAAAACTGAAATGTCAATGTACGTGCGAGAGAGAGAGAGAGAGAGAGAGAGAGAGAGAACAAGGGATTTGGGCATATAAAAGGGAATCCCTATAGATGCCGGTGTAGGAAGATAGTGCAACCCAAAAAAGGATGGATATAAGTGATTAAGGTTCATTTTGAGAACTTGTCTGCAAGTGAGATAACTAAAAGAAAACTTATTGTAGTGATGTTCAACATAGTTTGGACAAAAATATCGTTAAGGAAGATTTCTTTGTTGCCTGGAGTTCATGGACAATGTATCTCTTCCACCTGACTCAATACTGCTACAATAGTCTAGACTTCCATTGGCCTGCCTGGCATGCTTTGCATTCACATGGTTATTCGGACTCTATAAACCTAGAGCAAACTCAATTACATTCACACCATTATTATCACCATTTCGTTATAATTAAGATTGCTAGCTTTATGAAAACAGGACAGACATGAGTGATAACCCCTATTACCTAGCAACTGTGACTAGTATGTGACTTTGACAGTTTTGTCCAACACGAGGGATCACATCAAGCTGATAACCAGTTAATTCACTACTATGTTTATTGGACCCTCCATGGAACGCTAACAAGATAAGCTGATTACTAGTGCCCACCACAAGCTCTGCCAAAATCTAGATGTTAACCTTAGATCACGATCAGAGAGACGTTTGCCTTCTTGTGGCTTAGGCTACTGGTGATTTGGGCTTCATCTGGGAGGATGAGTTTACACTTGGCCTTCCAAAGAACAAAAAAAGGATCACGATCCAGTACAATAGAAATAGGAAGTTCACAAATTCTTGTTTCATCAATTGTTGGAAGAATTGGTCATTGACTGCTTTAGTAAAGTCCAGGCAATGACTTGGTGCTAAACATCTGAAATGAGCTCTTCTAGACATCTGCCACCATTTACTTGCTCTATCTGGCTACATAAAGATAGCCATCTTTATTCAAGTGGTTCCCAGACTGATTGAACGAGGGTTGTTATTACTTGGCTATTCAGATCCCTATGATACTTGTTAGTAATTGGGCTGGCCACTAAAAGGGTGGCCCACTTTCCTTGGGCACAAGGCCCTATCCTACTTGGAGTAGGATAGGCCCACTCCCTGTTGAAGTGGGAAAACTATGAGCCCACTGGTCCCAATGGGATTGGGACTGAACTTTCCAAGTCCAAGGAGGAAACAAGAAAGAAGTGGAAGCATCTTGCTCGCTTTGGTTCTCCACTTTGGATTAGGAGAACAACAAACCCAATTAGAGCAAGTTGTGGACTCCTCCAACTAGAAGTGGAAGTCCAACTTGCACTGGATGAAAGCCCCTATATATAGAGGCAGCCCATTGGCGTGTCACCTTTTGGTGAAGTCCAGGCTGCCCGCTTCCTCTCTCCTCTCCTCCTCTCAGCACTCTCTCTCCCCCCCCTCCGGCGGCCGCACCCCCTTCGTTTAAGGTGGTCTCTACTATGTTCTCCGAGGACATCTCCACATTAACAAAGGTTTTTCAGGGCTCTGACTTGGGGGGGGGGGGGGGAGGTTCGCCTTGAATAGGTCTTGAATGTGGCATAGAATTTCAGTGCAAAGCCACGAAGAGTCCTGCCAAGCATGAGAACTGGTCATAGAGTGTTCCATTTTGAACATCATCCTCAGGATAGTCTGATTGATGGAGTCTCCTTTTGTCCTTGATAGGGTGATAGAGATAGCCTTTTCAGATTATATTACGGATGGTAACAATTTCTAGGGTGGGGCAAATTTATATTTTACTTCCAAAACTCCGATCAGGTCTAGGTATGGGCACAACGGAACAATAGGCTTAGCAACATACTTCAAATACACTGATTCTACATCAATTTGTTTGTACATTTATGAATGGCCAGGCTTTATTAATTCAGGGGGCCCTAAGAAATACCGATGAAAAGAGTTTTGAATGTGAGAATGCCAAGTAGACATGTAGGAATATTCTTTTCATTTAAATGGACAGTATTACAAAGGCTTCAGAAAGAATAATATAAAGACTTTAAAACTGAAATGTCAATGTACGTGAGAGAGAGAGAGAGAGAACAAGGGATTTGGGCATATAAAAGGGAATCCCTATAGATGCCGGTGTAGGAAGATAGTGCAACCCAAAAAAGGATGGATATAAGTGATTAAGGTTCATTTTGAGAACTTGTCTGCAAGTGAGATAACTAAAAGAAAACTTATTGTAGTGATGTTCAACATAGTTTGGACAAAAATATCGTTAAGGAAGATTTCTTTGTTGCCTGGAGTTCATGGACAATGTATCTCTTCCACCTGACTCAATACTGCTACAATAGTCTAGACTTCCATTGGCCTGCCTGGCATGCTTTGCATTCACATGGTTATTCGGACTCTATAAACCTAGAGCAAACTCAATTACATTCACACCATTATTATCACCATTTCGTTATAATTAAGATTGCTAGCTTTATGAAAACAGGACAGACATGAGTGATAACCCCTATTACCTAGCAACTGTGACTAGTATGTGACTTTGACAGTTTTGTCCAACACGAGGGATCACATCAAGCTGATAACCAGTTAATTCACTACTATGTTTATTGGACTCTCCATGGAATGCCAACAAGATAAGCTGATAACTAGTGCCCACCACAAGCTCTACCAAAATCTAGATGTTAACCTTAGGTCATGATCAAAGAGACGTTTGCCTGCTTGTGGCTTAGGCTACTGGTGATTTGGGCTTCATCTGGGTGGATGAGTTTACACTTGGTCTTCCAAAGAACAAAAAAAGGATCACAATCCAGTACAATAGAAATAGGAAGTCCACAAATTCTTGTTTCATCAATTGTTGGAAGAATTGGTCATTGACGGCTTTAGTAAAGTCCAGGCAATGACTTGGTGCTAAACATCTGAAATGAGCTCTTCTAGACATCTGCCACCATTTACTTGATCTATCTGGCTACATAAAGATAGCCATCTTTATTCAAGTGGTTCCCAGACTGATTGACGAGGGTTGTTATTACTTGGCTATTCAGATCCCTATGATACTTGTTAGTAATTGGGCTGCCCACTAAGAGGGTAGCCCACTTTCCTTGAGCACAAGGCCCTATCCTACTTGGAGTAGGATAGGCCCACTCCCTGTTGAAGTGGGAAAACTATGAGCCACTGGTCCCAATGGGATTGGGACTGAACTTTCCAAGTCCAAGGAGGAAACAAGAAAGAAGTGGAAGCATCTTGCTCGCTTTGGTTCTCCACTTTGGATTAGGAGAACAACAAACCCAATTAGAGCAAGTTGTGGACTACTCCAACTAGAAGTGGAAGTCCATCTTGCACTGGATGAAAGCCCCTATATATAGAGGCAGCCCATTGGCGTGCCACCTTTTGGTGAAGTCCAGGCTGCCCGCTTCCTCTCTCCTCTCCTCCTCTCAGCACTCTCTCTCCCCCCCCTCCGGCGGTTGCGCCCCTCTCTCCTCAAGGGCCGCACCCCCTTCGTTCAAGGTGGTCTCTACTATGTCCTCCGAGGACGTCTCCACATTACCTCAGGATTTGAAGAGCTGAACTATGCAAAGTGACTCTAGTAGCCTATTCCGTTGTCTTCCGCATGTGTGAGGATCTCTCCATAGTTCCACAAAAAGGTACGCCATACACGTGTTATTCCGCTGCGTTATTAATTATTATAGTCCATCACTACCCATTCTATCTTGCTCAATATGCTTCAGCTAAGATATTGAAGATACATTTGGCAAAGCATACTATCCACTATTTTTCTTTTCTCTACATTTATTTCACTCAAATAAAAAAAATTATCACTCCATTGTAATGTAAGTTCACCATTAGTAGATTAATAGGTGTATCATAGCTTAATTCAAGCAGGTCCTATGGCTTGTTGCAAGAAAGGCTTTATAAGGAGTAATGAGAAGCTTCACCTGAAGAGATTTATGCATTATTGATTGTATTTTCAGAATAGAAATATATTATTAATGGTAAAACCTATAATGCGGTGAATTCTAAATTTACGCACCTTGAGATACATGACATATGGTGATTTTACATGGCTTCCATCATTCGCCTTTGAAAACAGTGTCAGCAAAGCTGACTTGGGGCAATCTTTTATTATCACCACATCCACAAATCCATCCGAGAACTGAATAAGTAAAAAATTAACAGAGGATAAATAGATGAGAAAATAAGGGGAAAAATGTTATTGAGCATAATCACCATGACTGAACTGAGCATAAGATTCCTGCATATTGACAGCATATATACTTTAGATTCATCTTGATGATATCATGTATGCAAGTATAAACTGTATTAATTATCAGGAGATCATTTTTTTAAATTTTTCTTTAAGCATCATCTGGAAATATTTCAAAATAGATTCCAACATTTCAAGTTTCTGACAAATCAAGAGTTTCCAAGTAAAGCAGAACATCCTTAGTTTTCCAACCATCCAAAAACTAGGGGATTTTGCAGAGAGAGATGGAAGTAAGAAGGAAAAATAGGAGATTTTCTCCAAAAGCTAGGTAGGGGTAGCTTTGGAAAAGTCATCAGAAATTCAAATGATTGAAATGATGATTTTACCATGAACTACACAGAAGAGGCAGCAGTTGCTTGGTGGAGGGAGACATACACCTTTCTTGTGAACAAGGTAGTCCCCCATCAAAAGAATAGGGCTGGGAAGAGAGCTTTCTTATTTATAAAGTAATCCTCTTTGCGAGTGGTCTAGGACAAGTAATGGGGTACAAGAGCACAATTAGCTCACTGGTGTCTTTCTGCTTCAGTGGAGCTTTGGGTTTGGATGTAATGGGTAGGCTTGTCATGTCTTGGTGATTGCTTGAGGATGAGTAACCATTATAGCGGGTTGGTGGAATGGAGAGGGCCAATTTTAGGGTACTCTGGGTTTTATACAATTCATATCTATCTTTCTTTAATTTATAGATGTATGGCACATTCAAAAGAAAGGAATGGACAAAAACACCCAGGAGTCTTCTGGAAACTAGCCAGAAAAGCAAGGAGCTTCATAGTAAAACCATGAAACTCTGCTCCAACATTTGAATATATCCAAATGAGATTCTCAACATAGAATTCTAACCTTCAACTTGTACTTTTTTCTGATCTAGTCAGAAAATCCAATTTCAGGAAAAATGCAAACTAAAAGAGTTTTTATCACTACCGTAAGGAGGTGTCATGCATAAATCTAATCCTGACCCCTGCAAAGCACATCATAATACTTCTAAATATGCATGTTCTCTTGTGCATATATGGGTACATGGGCTTTGAGTCCTGTCTTGTTCTTATGATTCAATTGTGTGGCAACTGATGGTTCTGAGTAAATGTCAAGTTTAAAGCTCCTGAACTAACAAACCTCAATGAAGTAATTAATGAAAGATGGCCATGAAAGATACCTACCTTCGCTTCGGGTGCTGCCATAGCATCATTGCTGGCCCAAGGCACATTATGCAGCCAAACAGAAATAAAAGGCCCCTCAATGGACCTCCACTGGGAACTCTTGAAACAAATTGTTGGTCCTTGATAACCACGATGCTCAAGAGAAACATTATTCTCTTCACATTGTGCATGTGTATCAGTATTTCCATTGCATCTTCCCATCTGCTCAGTAGGTTTTCCATAACCTTCATAGCCAGGAGCAGGCACAAAACAAACCCGTCCAAGGTATTTCCGCAAGTTTATAACACGTACGAGACCCTGAGAAAACAACGAAGAAAGTTTAGGCATAACTGCACACTGCATGTCAACATGGTTTTGAAACCGCATCATAGAAAGTATACAACATTTGTTACTCAGCTACTGAAGAAAAAGACTATACATACATAAAAATCTAGGCGGGTGCTTCCCATCCACCTATACTTTTCAGATTCAATATCAATATCTGCAATTAATCCTGCAAGAGCAAGTAAGGTGCATTCACTACCCAATGAAAAAATAGAAACATGTTTCAGTCAGTGACATATATCCACTAATACAACATGCCCCAGGAGGTGGAGGTGCCACACCAAGGGTCCATATATTCATTCTGTTGGGGCATTTCCTTAAGTATCTTTTCTAAGAGGCAGGGAACCCAATAGTAAATACTCTATAAAATTTTTTATTTCCATGGGTCCAAAAGAAGGGGGGCAGGAATCTAGTCAACAAATAATCAATGATTGGATAACATCAAATCTAAAGTATAATATAGTCGACATATTCATCATATAGAACTTTATAATAAAGTGAGTGGCTGAGCTCCTGCATGAAATTCATGCAAGCAAGTGTTCTCAATATAATCAATGATTGGATAACATCAAATCTGAAGAATAATATAGCCGGCATATTCGTCTTAAAAAACTTTGTAATAAAGTGGGCACCCAAGCTCTACATATAATTAATGCAAGTGTTCTCGATTACTATGACCAAATGTTAGTGGATGCTGGTAAAAGAGCTCGTGGAAGACCTAAAATGAGATAGCGTGATGTTATTAGAAGGGACATTGGCTTCTTTGATTTAAATATGAATATAGCAATTGATAGAATTCTTTGGTGAAATAGGATTCACGTAGCCGACCCCAAATAATAAGATAAGGCTCTGATGATGATGATGATGATGATGATGATGATGTTCTCGATTAACAGGTAACATACCCCAGGAAAGCATAAGAACACTGAAAAACATGGTATCTCCCTGCTTCACGGTGGAAACATCCAAGAATTGTTTATGACCTGCATGGGAAATAAGAACAATGAGTCAACTAGGCACCATAATTACAATAGTGATTTTAGACCAAAAGAAATGTTGAAGATAATGGGAACATAATGAAAAGCAAATCACAAAGAATAAAACATTTATCTTCCACACATTAGGGAGACTAAGATAAGCTAAAAAATAGAAATAAAGCAAATCCATCCGTTCTATCAAACAATGGTAAAAAGAGTAAAAGTGGAAAACAACCTCGAATAACAGAGAAGATCGCATTAGCTGCTGAACAGGTCTCATCAACAGAATCCAAAAGAGATTTTGCCATGCCATTTCCGGTTCCTGCAGTCAAATTAGTTTTGTTCTGAGACTTATACTTTGGTTTCAGTGATGGTGAGAAATTGATATGAAAAGAAACTAGAAAGTAGAAAGAAGATAAACAATAGAATTAAAATGAGATAATAAGAAGATTGACATCATGATATCTACACAACTTTTTATCATAACACATTTTGATCTTGTTTCCTCCTCCTTTCCCAGTGGTCACTGTCCTCCACCCTCTCCTTTTACCCATTATTTTTTTTCCACTTCTCTCTTCTTTTTACCTCCATAAATCTGTTTTTCCTTTTGCTGTGAATGTCTATTCTATTTCTTATGTAATACCCGTCTTCCACATGGTTCAATATGCATTTTTTTTTATTTTTCATTGTTTCTTATCCTCTACTCTTTTTGTTGGTATTTTTACTTTTTAATCCCTACAAATATGCGTATTTCCAACTCCGCCTTGGCTGGTCCGAAGCCCGGATGAGAAAGAAGGTGGTGTGCATTAGATTGATAGTCAGCACTTAATAACATTTGTCACATCCCAAATATGAATTTTAAATCAAATACATTTAAATACGAATATAATACTTGATAAAATTTTTTGACGGAACAAAGTTCATATAACCGATCCCAAATAATGGGATAACGCTCCGATGAAGAAGAAATAAGCGTATTTTCATTTTAGTCCCTTCCATACAACTATTTATTTTGAAGTCCCTTCCACCTTCTAAATCTGACTAAAGAGCCTATGTGATTTGCGGAGGAAGTTAGAAAAAGAGACTATGCCGAAGAATATTTCATACTAAGGGTAACGGGACACTGGAAATCCCGAAAATACCCTGCTCACTCTCTCTCTCTCTCTCTCTGCCCAAACCAACCGGCCGGCCCCCCACGAGAAATGACTGTCGTGGGTCCGCGTGGTCTGCACCGACGTTATCCTCGTGGGCCTCCGCCTTGGCAGCATGGGCCTCTCGGGCACCCTCAACGAGACCATGATCCGGGCGCTGCTCCATCAGTCTCTCTAACAACAGCTTCTCCAGCGGCGGCGGGGGGGGGGGGGCTCCACCTGAACAATCGCCCGCGCAGTCGCTAGAAGGCGCCCTCTCTCCAGGCGCAGACCCGGCCATGCACAGCGTCTGGACGCCGATCGCCAACAATGTCGGCGTAATCTGCCGCCCCTCGGCTGCCATCCGCACCCTCCTCTCCGTCTCTCTCCTGCTCCTCTCCTACCGCACCATCGTCCACCGCCGCTGCCAGCGTCTCCTCCGTCCTCGACCGCGACCTTGACGTCCGCTCCCTCATGTCCCGCCTCTCCTCCTCTCCCCCAGCAGGGAGTGCCGGTGATGGCCACCCTGACCGCCGTCTTGACTGCCCCCACTAGGGCGTCGGGTCTCCTCGTCGCCCCTACGACCACCCCCCTTTCCTCTACCTCGCCTGAACCGGTACCCTCGACGACGAGTTCTTCTCCGAGACAGACCCCGCCGACACCGACCACCTCCTCCGCCGTGACGAGGGTCGAGCCTTTAACTCCACCATCCTGGTGAGCCACAGCTGCCTGCTTCGCCTCCTCGGCGGCAGGGGTGAGAGCCCGCGGGCCACGGCACCTTGTGGTGTGCGGGATCAAGGTTTTGGACCCCCCCCCCGGCCTTGCACATCATGCTTGCCTTCATCAAGGGTGAGAACAACGCCGACGACGGGGATAGGGAGGATGGGGAGCGAGCGGTTAGGGCGGACATCCAGGTTTGGATCTTTGGGTGGGGTTTCCGTCTCAACCGGCGTGATGCCATGGCGTTCTCTGAGAAGGAGCTCTGCCGGTGGAGGTCCTTTGGGAGAGAGATCGAGAGAGAGAGAGCAAGGGGATCGAGAGAGAACAGAGAGAGAAGGGTATGACTGACAACCTAACTAGGGGTACTTTGGTCTTCTACCACGTTTGGCCAAATTTAATCCAGATTAGTTTCACCTTTGTTAACAGAAGGAACGGCAAGGATTTTGTCGTACAACAGCAAAAATTGTAGGGACGTTAAAATAAATAATTATATTGAGAGACTAAAACGGAGACACATTTATGTGTAGGGACTACATAGTAAAAATCTCTTTTGTTTTACACCGGACCAATTTGACAAACTCTGATCATACCCAAGGTGGGGCTAAATCAAGGATCAAGAGGGCTATGGCATTTTTAGGTCTCATTTATATCCCCAACCTCCAAGGAAAAGTTTCACAACGTGGTAGGCCTTCCTTATGATCCTGGGTTTAGTCCCACGTTTATTTTGTGAGATCTTGTTTGGAGGTTCGGGGTAGACCTGAACCTCTCGTGACTCTCTTAATTTAAAGGGATTTTTACATATTAATCTCTATAAATTTAGTGAATTATCAATTAATCTCTCAAATTTGACTATTATTTTAATAGTCTCTACGATCGTCGTCGTTACACATTAAGTCCCTACCGCTCATTCCGCCTTGTCAAAGTTAACTAAACTTCGCCGTTACAATCTGACTATTAGACCTCTTGTTTTCAAGAAATACCAAGAAATCAACTGCCACTAGTATTAATATGAATCAGGATGTGTGATATATGAACATCAGGAAGATAATTCATCCTCATTGCGTGGTCCAAACGAAGAGGACAATCAGGGAAGAAATGAATGTTCATTAAATCAGAGCACGTTATCAGACCTGCTGGGACTATCCCAAGGGGCATCGTTATTGCCGTCCGCCAATCACCTCTTTGTAGCAGTCCATTGACTACCTAGCATGTTATCATTGAAACGTAAGACAAAGAGGGGAAGGAGATGGTAGAAACTTGGACAGACTGGAGGTAGCAGAAAATTGAACAAACAAGAAGTACAAATTCGAACTAAACAAACAGCCAGCCTTCCCATCTTAGAACCCCAGCTTACTGCAATTAATTATGCACATGCAACTGCAACACCGGCTTCTGTTTTGAGAAGCTGCCTTCTGTGTTCCCTTCAACATGCCTCACACATGAGTAGGATGGCTCATTCGCGCCCCACCCCGATTAGGGGGGGATGGGTGCGAGGAGGAAATTGCGGGGCCCACAGTTTTCTCTCGCATCGGTTATTTATTCTACTTATCCTAACCCGTAAATAAAGGGGCCCTGAAATTTTAAGACATACAGAGATACATAGAAGAGCGGTGCACCGGCAACAATCGCGCGTAAAATAATCCCTAGCATATCTCAACTAATACTCTCTTTGTCACCCAAGTATAAACATGAAACTTATTAATAACCTACATGCCCAGTTCTTCATAATCCCCAAGAGTATCTCAGCTGACACTCTCCTTGTCAGCTAAGTACAGACATGAAATTTAGCAACCATGAAGTCAGAGCACCCAATATGGGCGTATAAGCCCAGTTGTTCATATTGTTTCTCTATGGTGACAGCCGGGAAACAAGCAACAAAATGGGTTACTGACCTCACCGAGAAAGGCTAATTCCAATTCCAACAGAGCCTGACACTTGAACAACAAAATGGGTTACTAACCTCACCGAGAATACCATCTCCACTGACACAAACAATCCCATCATACTCCATGAGATCCATAGTGTAGGCAATCTCTCGTGCATGCAGCCGGTATTCCGTCTCTGGGAAAAGGGGGCACAGACCGGTCATTGAATATGGTGAGTGAAAATTATTAAGAAACATAAGAAATAAGAACAGATTCCATCCATGTCAAACAACCTTGCATCACATAGTCGATTCCAGCAGCATCAAGCAGCGGCTTGACCTCATTCCGGAAGATCTTTGGCGCACACTTCTTTCCACCAAATGGGTTTACAAGAATAAGCAATCTTTTCGGCCTGCCTGCGACGGTAGGAGTGTTAGACTTATTCAGATATTCAAGTAGCACATTTTTTCCATACGAATGCGAGAAGTTCAGAGGCCACCACCTGAAACTCGGGACATAAAGATACTCCACAAAAGATCTGGAAAAAAACCTTCAGGTTGTTTATACCATGGGTCGCCGACTCGGTCCAACTCGGGTCAAGTCGGGCATGTCATACCGTATTTGGAAAAACTCGATACGGTGCAAATCACCCTTAGGATCACCCTTAGGATCACAGTGAGAGAGAGAGAGGGGGAGAGAGAAGATGATCCACGCCGAGTCGGACCGAGTCATTTGTGACTAGGGTGTACCGTACCGGATCAGAGAAGATCCGGTCCGATACGAGTCACCGAGTCGACGAATCTTGGTTTATACACCTCCTCCTTTACCGAAGGTGGGCATAAAAAGGCAGGAAATTGGATAGAAGAAGGAACTGGTTTCCAACATGTTTACCTCACTGACAGAGAGAAGTGTGCGTGGGAATCACAGAAGTGCCCACCGTAAACTGGCAGAATGCAAACACTCGGAAACAAAGTTCCCAGCAAGAACTCCATAAAAAAAGTAGTTTGAATCAATCATTTTACAGATACAACTACCCCAACAATGACAAGCAGTAAAAGCAATGGTCAACGACAGGGAGCAGCAAACGTATTGATTACGAAGGAAGAAGACGACTAGGACATCCACAAAAAACAGCTCCTTTTTTTTTCACAAACCATTAATTCTCTACATCTCCTTACCAAGCGAGTCAACGCAACCCTGCAGCGCCTGCGCCCACGCTTCCGCCGCCTCCTCCGTCGGTGCTTCCAACACGAAGTCCTTCATCACCCGACTCGCCCCGCCAGCGCCGCCCCCCTTCACGTGCCCGCCGCAGCCGAACACCCCGCCACGGCCGCCGGCCTCCGCCTCCACGAACGCCCTCACTGTGACGCTCCCCCCCTCCCTTGCCAAACCCAGAAGATCCCCGTCCACCGACAGGCACCCCTCCCGCCGCGCCCCTCCGAGCTCCCTCCATCGCAGCAACCCCCCGCCGCCCTCCCCCGGCGCGCTCAGGGTCGCCTCCGCTGGGGCCCCGTTCACTCGGATCCGATCCGCCGCCACGGTCTTGAAGGCCCGCGCGGGGGATTCCGCCGCGGCCCCCATATCAGAGGCAGAGACACAGAGAGAGAGAGAGAGAGAGAGAGAGAGAGAGAGGAGTGCAGAGACACGGCTGCTTGCTGCAGTTGCTGCGGTTGCGTGGAGTCAAGAGGAGAAGAAGGTGGGGGGGGGGAAGAACGGAATAAAGAAGCCATCTTTCTTCCCGCTATTTTATATGAAAATAACGGAGGAGTTATTCTTCTTTTTTTTTCTTTCCTTGTTTCATCTAAAATTGCGTAGTTATTTTTATTTTATAACAATTTTTAGTTTTATTTTTTTATTATAAAATAATACAAATAAGATTATATGGATCCACGTGTCACTGTGATTATATTGCCTTAGTTTGCGATCCATATCCACTAGACTGTAAAATCAGAGAGAAAAATAAATTGAAAACATAACAAATTAACAAAACATTTTTATTTTATTTTATTTTACCACCATCTAAATAAAAATACTCTTGATTTTAAAAATAGAAAATGCACCGATTGTAAAGCCGGCTAGCCAAACAACCGGAGGATTACGCGGAAAGAGACAACACGTATATGAACATAAGGTTAATAGTTTTTAAATCATCAAATCATACATATCTTAATGAAAAAAAATAAACAGAGAGTTCTTATCGTAAATTTTCAACGTCCCGCGTTCGTAGGTGATTTGCTCTAAGAATAATAATAATATGATTTTTAAGTTTGCTATGCATATATTTAAGAGGATATTTAGGCACGGATGGCCAATGGTATGTGTTCGTCGCCAATCCCGCCCTTTATTTTTAGCAGTGGATCGACAAACTCATCAAAGATGTCACGAAGGTGTCGGAGACATTGGGGTCATTTGGCATCGAGTTAGAGTAGAGATATCTATGCTCTAATCTTATTATACGTTTGATATGATTAAAATGGGTGGAGATAAACAGGGTCAGAGGACATAAGGTTAACTCTGATTTTGAGTTGAAAACGGGGATAAGTCATTCCAGTCTTTTATTGGAACGACTTGTCCCTATTTTTTTAACTTCATTGAAGTCCCGCGATCAATGACACCTAAGAGGGGGGAGGGGTGAATTGGGTGTTTTCAAATATTAAGGAAACTTTTGACTTTTTATAAAATATGTGATACAATGCTAATCAAGAGGTTCAAAACTATTTGTACACAAATTTGATTTATCAAAATTAATTAGATGATGATATAGATTATGCAAGATATACGTGGATAAATCCGGAATCACAATTATACTAGCACTCACTTAGAATGGAGGTAGAAGAAAAGGACCAAACCACACAATTTAAAACACAATGCACAGCGGTTTTTAAGGTGGTTCGGATGCAACAACGGCAATCCTACGTCCACCCCTCACCAAACCCGGTGAGGTTTCACTCGGGGATAAATCCCCAAACAGAGACGACGCTCCAACCACACACGTAGGATGGCGCCTGCCCACACACACACACGGGGACGCACCCCAACACACAACACACACGGAGACAAGGTCTCCAATACGATCCAACAAGCGGATCAACAAGACACACACACGCTGCGACAAGTGCAGCACTCCACACACACAAACACTAAGATATGGATAAAACCACACACACGCAGATCTAAGAAGACCTACGCACACACGAATCAAATACGACACACACACACACGACCACGGATCCAACAATGATCTACACACACACAAGTTTTTGCAGTTTATACAAAACACGAATATGAATTTGAAACACAATAAGGCACAGTTTAAAAATCCCCTGATTTGGCTTACTTTTCAACGTATGCAGCTGATCTTGAATGTTGCCCAAGGGAACTATACCCAAACACCAACAAACCCTTCCATGGCAATGGTAAATAAGTAAGGTGAAAGAGGATCCCCTTGACGCGCCCCATTTGTACTTTTAAACAACCCTGTTGGTGATCCATTTAATGGAATAGAAAACATTGGTGTTTCTAGGCAGCTAGAAACCCAGTCTATCCATGGCGATGGTAAATAAGTAAGGTGAAAGAGGTTCCCCTTGACACACCCCATTTGTACTTTTAAACAACCCTGTTGGTGATCCATTTAATGGAATGGAAAACATTGGTGTTTCTAGGCAGCTAGAAACACAGTCTATCTATATCCTCAGAAATCCCATCCTCCATCATGTAGGATATGAACCTCCTACTTACCAAATCGAAAGCCTTTTTAAGGTCAGCCTTCAAACAAACAATTTTCCCTGCTTCTCCAGAGCGTAAACCTCTCACTATATCATTTGCAAGCAACACACTGTGATGAATGGCTCTCCCTTTTACAAATGCAGATTGATTTGTACTTATAATTTTTGGCAATACAGTCTGCAATCTGTTTGCTAGAATCTTAGAAATCAGCTTATAAATAAAATTGCAAAGTGATATTGGCCGATATTCATCTAAGTATTCAGCTCCTTATGTTTTGAGAACTGGGGTTATAAACGTGCAATCTAATTGCTTCAGCATTCTCCCAGAAGTGAAAAAATATTTTGTTGCAGCAATCACCTCATCTCCCACAATATGCCATGCTACTTGATAAAATTCTGCAGAAAATCCGTCCGGCCCTGGACTCTTATGTTTGGGTGCTTGGAAAACTTCCCTCTTGATCTCATCAGACGTGAATGGAAGGCATAATGTGCTTATGCCTTATTGAGAAAGTTGATACTTCGGGTTCACTTGGAATTGACATTCCTGTGGCTCTTGATTCAGGAGTTTTTGAAAGAAGTCCACAGCATGCTGTTTCACTACACAAATGTCATCTATGGATGACCCATCTTCCAATCTGCACCTTTGGATAGTATTAATAGCTCTCCTTGCTTTAATTTCTGCATAGAAAAATTGAGTGTTAGAATCACCCAAAGATAACCAGGATTGACAGGACTTCTGTTTCACAAAGTGTTCTTCTCTTTCTAATGCCTGCATATATGCCTTTCTTGCCTCATTTTCTTTGTCAATAAGCTCATTATTCTTCAGGTCCTTGTGAAGTGCATTTTGAGTGTCCAGAAAATGTTGCTTTACATCTCGTAAATTATCCTGGACATTCCCAAAGATGTCTTTGCTCCACTTCTTGAGAGCTTGTTTCAAGTTCTTAAGCTTTTCATGCAGAACAAATGGTGGGATACCAGAAATTTCGACATTCCACTCCTGCTGGATTACTTCCAAAAATTGTGGATGCTTAGCCCACGTTTGGAAAAGTCTGAATGGCTTGTTACCTCTCTCTGGTTCCTTTTCAGAAAAAAATTCTGATCATATTATGATCTGAAAATAATTGATTTCCATATTCCATGAAACTATCTGGATAAAGATTCAACCATTTATCATTAATCAAACACCTATCTAATTTTGCATCAATTCTCCTTTGACCTGCAGATTGATTGCTCCATGACATTATGCCTCCAATTGGTCTCATGTCCATCAGATTACAACTATTAATCATATCTTCAAACTCCCCAAGAAGGGATGGCGGAACCAGATTTCCCCCAATCTTCTCTTCTTGGTATCTTATGGTGTTAAAATCTCCCGCCATAATCCGTGGATTCACAGATGCAGAAGGTGCTAATGAGCTTAGTGCCTGCTATAATTGCTCTTGCAGAAAATTCGAACCATATATAGCAGTCAAATTGAACTTCAGCCCTGTGCCCACCTTAGTGCATTGAGCATGAATAAATTGATCTGACTGACTGATCTTGCTAATATATCCACGAAACACGGATGCCGTAGAATCCATATTCACCCTCTCAGAGAATGAGAGTTATTATGAATAATATCAGAATCAGACCATATCTGATTTTTGAAAACAGTAGTAAAAATTTCCTTTATTTTTGTTTCAATCAAGATAACTATTTGGCAACTATTTTTCAGAAGTTGTTTTTTGAGCTCCCTATGGTGCTCTGACTATTACCAGGGGACTATGCCCAAATTCCAACACCCCCTCTCGGTCGTGGAGATTAATTGGGTGGTGACAAGATAAAAAATATGTGGGATTGGACCCAAGACCATGCTCTTATACCATGCTGAAATCTACAAAACCGCAGTGTCAAGATACCCAGGCCTACGGAGCACATGGACCACATCCCATTAACCAATATGGGACTATTACCTGGGTACTATGCCCAAATTCCAACAGTTCTTACCAGATCTCAGGTGCATTCCCTCCTTAATATTACCTGAACTGCTATCCTTCTCTTTAGCCAACTTTTTATTTCCTTTATTCAGCGGAGGATAATTAGGAGAGTCCTATATTATGGATTCTGCCCTAAACTCCGGCCATCTTCATCCACCTTCTGCAGATCATCCTCTGGAATGTTTATCTAGTAATACTGAGAACTTATTAACTGATGTTATCCCAGTAGCATTCATCTCTTGATTATCACTCTGCTTCTTCTTGTACTCCATTCTTCATGTTTGCTTCTCTGCATTGCACTGCCCATCAAGATGCCCAAATTCTTCTTCTATCAGTCAGGGCATTCTTTCATTAGGCCATGAACATCTAAATAATGAAATAGTTCCTGCTGACTAGCTACGAATAATTTCCTTGTCTTATAGATGAGATAATGGCATGTTGATGATCATGTGAAGGCATGTAACATTGACAATTTCATTCCATATATAGACAGAAGTTTATATGAATTTTTTCCCATAAACCTTCAGGGACTTTAACCGCTTGGAACACACTGTATATATAAAATTTGGTTGCTTTAGGTGTTGCTTTTCATCAAAAGTTGTTGAACTATAAAGATCAATTGAAATATGTGATTTTTCTTTTCTTTTCATGGTTTGCTATAGATGGTCTTGACATCGACATTATATTTGTAAGGGTGATATCATGTTGCACTTATATATAGCAAGCCCTAATCTAAATCCCTTATGATACTAATGAACATGCCTTAACAATGTGTGGCTCCCTTATAAACATTAACATCAATGGTTCTTGTGTGTTTAGGGAGTCACAGGATGTGCCACAAGATGTAGGTCTTTGTTTGGGAATTCGTGTAGAAGATTTTGATGATTAAAATCTCTCACAAAAAAATGCAAGTTCCCGAATGCATCCAACTAGTCCTAGATTTCCAATGAGAGGACATTAGAGATAGACATGAAAGGGGGGAAGAAGATACTTTTTCTCTAGAAGTTGTGTTGGGTGAGCTTTCAAAAAGGTGAATGAATTCACTGATTGAAGTAGTACTTTTAGAATAAATGGCCAAAAATCATTTAAAAGTTCTGAGATCTTCCCAAATGTAAGGATATATATGTCATTTTAAATCAAAATCTGCTCTGAGCTTTTAACTCATCCAAGTAAGATCACTGCATTATTTTCACCTGCCAAATCTGTACTTTTCTCACATTAGATTCAAGATCTGATTTCTAGCAAAATTCATTATGCAAACTTGTTTCCAAATGATGCCTAGCGCCGTGTATGATTCGGCTTTGCAAAGGGATTCCAATGATTGAAATCTCTGGCACCTTCACAAGGCAAACCAAATGTCTTAGAGCACTTCGCCTTTCGTGAGATTTGGGATTTTATTTATTGAGCAAAGAACGGGTAGCATTATTGAGCAAAGAAAAGGGACGTGGGGTTTCACGGAGGAGAAAGAGAGGATAGAATAGAGAAAGATTTGGCATCTCACCAGAGTAAGCAAGGAGGGTCGGACATCGAGAACACACAGACGTGTTGCACAATTTTGTTCTAGACATCGCTTATCCCTAAGCAAGGAGGGTCGGACATCGAGAACACACAGACGTGTTGCACAATTTTGTTCTAGACATCGCTTAACCCTAATTAGGGATAGCACAATATTACAGAGACGTCCAAAGAAAGTAACAGAATTACATATTAACCCCAACAAGACAACTCTAAATAAAACAAACCGTAAATAATAACTATCACCCAACTAAGCTTAAAATAATCCAAAAATTACTTGAAAAATATGAAATAATGACTCTAATCTCAAAATTACATCTCCAAGTAACAAATCATCATGTCGGGTCGGAAATATGCCGATATCATGTATTCCTGCTCCTGCATTAAAGGGCCTCTTCCTTGCTCGTGACCTCCTCCAGACGCCGCATTCGAAGTTGTCGGGGGCATGCCCATATGCGCCAACTCCTTCAGCTTACCTCCGGTAACAATTAATTCCCGAAGAGCCGTCAATCTCCCAAGATGTTGGATGGTGGATACCAGTTCTTAATCGTCTACTTCCAAATGACGCAAGTTGACCAGTGCGCTCATATTGCGTGGCAAAGAGCCAAGCGATCTGCAACCTCCGAGTCTAAGAACCTGCACATGCATATATATGTGCACGTGTGATATACATCAAGAATATATGGATGGATGAGATATTTTAACGGAATACTAATTTATAAATGCCAATGCATGTGCAAGTGTGATGTCAAGAATTAGTTGGAATTGAAGAGGAAGAAATCTTTAACAAGGTTGTGGTCATCGGAACTGTCTATGGTGTACTCTAAACAATTAAAATATCTTTAAGAGCATGCACGGTAGTCACCTGGTGATTGAATAGTGCACAGGGCCTCCATCAGTTGGTCGACCATGGTCAAATGGCAACTTGTAATTTGTATATATTATCTTTGAAAAAGATGTCAGTCTCATCAAAAGCATTGATTTTTTGGAGCATATATATTAATTTGCATGTTTGAGAGCTATGTTGCTTGTAACTAAGTTCATCACACAAAATTTGTGAAATGTTGATCAAGCCTGAACTACGCTAGCTTCCACTTGACTCTGCTCATTCATACTTTTATCACCATACTACTTAAACAATCAAAGAACATGCCATATATATATATATATCACCAAATGTCAAAAACTAATAGTTGCGGCCGTCAGGTTAGCAGTGATGCTTGCATTCTTACCTGCAGGTTATGAAGGTTGCATATGGATCCGGGCAGCTTGGTAATGAGGGTGCCCGAAAGATCGACATAACGGAGATGTTTTAAAGTGCCGATTGATTCTGGCAACTCCTTAATCTTGCACCTGCGTAGACTCAGAACACGCAGCCGTTTCAACCTCATAAACAGAGCATCAAGATGTGGGTTCAAGTCAACAGATACACATGGGCGCAAGAATAGAAGGGTCCGCAACTTGCATAGTTTGTCCAGGCTCGTAGGATCAAAACTATCAGCAACAATTGACACATGACGAACTGTTTTGTGTATTCCCTCATTTCTGTCATTCTGCACAACCTTAAAGCAATCATCCTGAGAAACTGACTCAGCCAGGTAATGTATTAGACCGTGCATCACAAATTCCCCTCCACTACTCTGTTCAAAGAAAGATGCCTGCAATAAATTATCAAAGTTTTTGTTCATGTCACTCTCATATGCATGGGAACCTTTCGGAACATGGATGAAATTTTGGGCCGTCCACAGTTGGACTAGCTCATCTTTAGAGAAGCTATAATCTTCAGGGAAAAGGGAGCAATATGCAAAGCACTGCTTTAGATGTCCGGGCAATTGATCATAGCTAAGCTTCAAAATTGGTAAGATATCATTTGGATCATCACTTAACTGTGCCAATCTCTCACTTCTCAAGATGCTGTGCCAATACATCACATCCAATCGTGCATTCAACAGCCGGCCAACTACCTTGGCCGCCAACGGCAAGCCCTTTAACTTGTCAGCTATTTGTCTGCCAACAGGTCCCAGCTGTGTGCGTTTGTTCGGATCATGACATCCCTCGAAAGCAAATCGTTCAAACACTGACCGCAGATTCCCGCTCGACAGAGTTGCCAAATGGATATGGGCTCCTCTCACCATATGTGACACTTTCTGGCTTCGAGCTGTCACCACTATCTTGCTTCCCTTCCCACCATACCTCAGAGGCTCACACAAACTTTCCCACTTAGCACGGCCATTCTCTTCCCACAGGTCGTCCAATACTAACAGAAACCTTTTTCCTTCTATTTTATCTTTGATCCTTCTTTGAGTTATATCCCAATTTCTTTGATCATTCTTTATCTTTTTCTCTTCCCACATGACGTCCATTATTTCTCTGAGGATCCTTTCCAGATCAAAACCATTCGAAACACAGACCCAAATTGTTGGGTGAAAATGTTGCTTCACTCGTGGGCTGTTATACACGTGCTTCACCAGAGTTGTTTTCCCAACTCCCCCCATACCAGTGACACTAATGACATGGACATTATTATTATTGTTGCTGCTGCTGCTGCTACTTCCTTGAGTTCCATCTGCACATCCTACTAATAATAACTCCTCCAAGTTCTTCTTTTCATCACCTCTGCCAATGATGTCAGAATCTAGTAGAGAACTAGTTTGCGGTCGTCTGGGCCTACTGAACTTAGGCATGCTGCCTACAGCTAAGATTTGCAGCCCAAGTGAAATCATCTCATTTGATTTATCATCTAGCCTCTGCCTGATGTGTTTTATCTGGTGTGCGTGGTCAGCCAACAAATTATGTACGGTACCAAAACGACAACAGATGATGATGTTGCGTACCTTGGCTCCCACGACGTTAGTCCTCACTAACCCGCGGTCTCTTCTCCGAAGGGCAGCAGCATCTGTGGCCACCTCGTCCAGGACGTCCTGGGCATCAAACAGGATCTGTTTAAGAGACGAGAGCCAATAACACACGAGCTCCGATCCCACCTGCTTCCCTTCGGCATCTAGAAGCACAGCCTTGATGATGCCGACGGTGGATCCCAGCTTCTCGATCTCCTCCTTGACGGCGCCCCTCACCAGAGCATACTCCTGAAGGGCGGTGTCGATCAGCCTCTCACACACCAGGGCCGATGCAACCACCTGTCCCGCAGCCAGCGGTGCCATCCCTCCTCAGCTCCTCCTCTCGATCAGAGGCGCGGCCGGAACAACAAGAAGAGAACAGAGAGAACAGAGGAAGGGAGGAACTATATATGACGACGTAACAGACGAAGGCATGGTCTGACTTAAATAACAGCATTTATTTTTTATAGCAATCTGCGAGAAGAAATCCGAATGAGATTTTTCACTTTTATTATTATGCTTTTTTTTTTCAAAATCTCCCCCCCCAACGTGTCAAATTGCTATACGATGCAGGTAGATGTTTTGAACAAATCTCCTACTGGGCCATAAGCATTTCCCAACGAGGGCTCAATTGAAGATAATAATAAATAACACTTAGATTATGATTCTCTTTTCTAATCGCTTAACCAAAATCATTCTTTTAATAAAATCAACTAATTTTAAAAAGAAAGCGAAATAAAACGGTGGCCGGGGAGCATCAACCTAGAAGCCTTACATGTTCTAGTCAACATATTAGGGTATGTATATATCTCAAACAATTTCTCTTATGACCTTTCAACTGCATAAATAATGTTGCTTCAACGATGACACATGTGACCCTCCAACTGCGTCGATAATGTTGGTCGATCAATGACATGTTGTCGTCAACAAAGGAGAACACACGGATGAAATAACACATAATATAAGTTTTTGTAAGATTTTTCAACCAAAATAATAATGGCGCGTTTTTGTATTATCAAAAATACCATCACATGTTTTACAAATGAAAATTCTCATCGTAAGCTATAAATATTCTTAACATATAAAAAATAAAGAAAAAAAAATATGATTATTACATATATTGGCCAGAGTAGGAATATCTAACTTATTTATATCGTTATGTAAATGGAAACACAACTTATTTATATCATTATGTGAATGGAAACTGGCCATAAGTAAAATTACCCCTATACCCTTGAAATCTTGTGAAAATATCCATATATTCTCACTTTTATCGTCTTTCTCGAATCTTTAAACAAAGAGCTATTATGCCTCTATCCTTAAAACTCCTTAAAATAGAAAACTATCTCTATGCCCCAGTAGAAGGGCACAATGGCTATTTTCTTAAAAATTTTAGGGGTATGATGACAAATACGATAAATGTAGAGATATAGAGAATTTTTTAAAAGATTTAAGGGGTTTAGAGGTAATTTTTTGAATGAAATATGGTGCCTTAATGTGTACAATATTTTATATTTTAATATGATTATTTATGTTCTAATGTTTTCACTATTACGTGGAAATTTGAATGTGAATCATATGGAATAAAACATCATTTAAGATGTACTACGTAATAAGTGACATCTTTAATTTTAATGTAGTTCATTTTAAAGGATACATAAACAATTCATATCATATAGATTTTGATTAAGAAATTTTATTCGTAAAGACGTAGGGTATAAGCGAAAGTTTATGGAGGAATGCTCTTGCCGAATCTACCTCCTTTGATCTAAGAACATTTAGGATTGTGACAAATAACTTTTCCTAGGAAAACAAGCTTGGTGATTGTGGTTTTGACCCGTCTACAAGGTAAAAAAATACATATAAGTTTCACTTAATCTATATTATTATATGCAAAGTTACCACTAAGTGAGATTCTAATAACTATACTTCATATTGTAAACATTTAATATTCAATGTTTGGAACAATTACTGAGTATATATTGACACACACAACATAATATTTTTGTGAAGCAGGGTGTATTATCAAGTGGTCAGCTGATCGTTATTAAGAAGTTGTCACGGAGCTCCCACAAGGGCACTTAGCGGGCTTAGAAATGAGGTCGCACTAGTTACTAAGCTCCAACACCCTCTTTAGTCGGACACTCCCTTTAGCCTCCCCATTTTTATTTTTTTTAAATCTAGTTGACGCAAAGTCACAAAATGATAGATCAAGTTTTGCACATTTGGACCTCCCACATCATGTTACATGATCCCATCCATACGTAGGTCCCCATTTTTTTCTTCTATTATGTCATTGATTTGATAAGGGCAGCAGCAGACACTGTTCATATCCTGGCCCGACTCTATTACATCTTTGATTTGACAAGGGCAATCATGCCTTTGATTTGATAAGTACGACTTTGATTTGATGAGGGCAACCACGGGCACCATTCATACGCGGGCTCGGCGGCTCGCGAGTACGGTGGGTGGGGCATCTTAGTTGTCGCCGTCGCCAGGTTCTCCAATTCTTTGCGTGTTAGGTTGATGTACACCTAACTGTGATGTACATCTATAACATTTTTTAAAAAATTATTTTAAAAAAAATAAAATGACGTTCAAAATATTTTAATTTGAGATATAATTAATAACACCATTTGATTATTTTAAAAATAAAAAATTAAATTTTAAAATAAAAAATTGAACACTATTCATTTTATCTATTTTTTATTCTTTTCAAGTAATCTAACGATTACGTATCTCACATCTCAAGTAAAAATATATTAGAATCTATTTTTTTAAGAATTAAAAATTAAAAATTAAAAACATTACATACATAAGAGTGTGCAACACACACTCGGATGTCCATTCAATATTTCTCATTGTTTGTTGTCACTGTGAGACCACACATTTTAAGTCCAGCTAACTCTATAAGACTAGTTCATGATCCCATTATATATGGACACGAACGTGATCAGGGAGGCTTTAACCCATCTTTAACCTATATTGAAACATTATTATATCCTTAATCTAATTATTCTTTTGTCCTCATGTGTCCTCAATCGTTGTGTTTTAGTTTAGTTTTCAAAATTAATTACAATGTCTCCACCCCACCTTTCTTTATACGGTGATACTGTAAAATCCATATTGACTTTTTGTCCGGCTTTGACTCCAATTTGTCGGACAACTTAGTAGTAGTAATTAAAAAATGTCAATGCACCGGATCCAAGTCAAATCTTTCATAATCTGAATTTAGATCCCATAGTCTAAGATCTAAATCCAATTTAAATTTGATATAAAATATTATTTTGGATTTAGATTCGATCCAAGTTCAAACTTAAGCATTCAGATTTAGAACTTACCCGAGTTCCTATTATATATATATATATATATATATATAGGTAATGGGCTAGGGGGTCCACATACCGATGTCTTGTCCGTTGTTAATGTTGTGTAGTGGACAGCGGATCTAGAGGGGAGGGGTGAATAGATCAGCCCCACTTTTCACAATGTGGCCCTCTATATAGCTAGTTAAAATGAATTGCAGTGGAATAGAAACTAGCTTCCAAGTGCGTTATGATTTGCTTAGCAAGATAAGCAAGATATATAATAATTCGATCCTAAGCATGCATCTAGAACGAATCAATCACACAAGTAAACCACACTAGACAGGATTTTAAGGTGGTTCGGACTGAATCCTCAGCCCTACGTCCACCCCTCACCAAAACCCGGTGAGGCTTCACTTGTGCAGCGCACAGAACCGCAAATCGGAAACCACCGATTGCCTTCCTACTCACCACCTGGTAGGGATGTCAACCGCAAATTGGAACAACCTCCAATTGCCTTCCTACTAACCACCGGTAGGGATGAATCACACTTTCAATGTTTAAATAATAATGAAAATGAAACAAATGTGAAGGAACTAAAACAAGAGATTGAGTTATGAGTGAAAATGAATTGGCCCTTGTATGGAATGTTGATCAGCAACAAGGCTCCTCTTGGCTTCAACTCAATCTTCTTGATTCACCCTTGATTGGATGAATGTTCTTCACGGAGTACTGTTCACGTGAACAGTACCTCTTCCTTCAATTCTTCTCACTTGATCTTCTCTTTGAACTTCTTTGAATGAATGAAGGAGATGATGAAGCTACCTTGAATCTTGATTGCTTCTTCTTCTAGGAGTTTGAATGCTTGAAATATCACCTTGAATGAGGTGGAAAGAACTTGAATGGATGAAGATGATTTCCTTTGAAGAACTTGAATCAAACCAGCTTCCTTGGATCACTTTGATAGCCTTGCTTTGATGTAATCTTCCTTGAGGTTTGCTGACTTTGATTTGAGCTTGATTCCCCTTTGATTGGATGAAGAACACCTTCACGAACTACTGTTCACGTGAACAGTAGCTCGTCTCCAAGCTCTCTTGTAACCTCCCTTGCAGTCACCCTAGATCTCACAAGAAGCCCCTTGAAGCATTAGGGTTTCTAACCCCTCATGTGTTAGTTTTATAACCCTTGAATGGTCCATAGATGCCCCCTAGACCAGATCCACAAATCATGGAAGATTAGGTAAGGTTTGATTAAACAAATCTATGGAAAGGGGCTAGCCACGAGGTTGATTTCGAAGTCAAACAAGGCTGCATCGGGGCTGGCGGTCGACCGGAATTAATGGGCCGGTCGACCGGAACCTGCTGCAGCCAGAACTTTTCGGCTCTGGCAAAACCGGTCGACCGGACGCCTGGGGGCGGTCGACCGAAACCTGTAACAACGTCATCATTTCGGTTCTGGGAAAACCGGTCGACCGGCCAAGGTGTATAGGTCGACCGAAATCTGTAAACGTTGACATTTTGAGTCTCTGGCAAATCAGGTCGACCGGCCAAAGTGTGTAAGTCGACCGGAAAGACCTGTACCTGCAAAATTGAACTGTTAGCCCAACGAAACATGTCCATAGGTCAAGATATTCATGTTCTCATCAATTTCATATATTTTGGGATTGAAATCAATTTAGATTAAGCTATAAGAATTTCTAAATTTTGTTCCGGGGGCTCCGCCCCCGAAAACCCCCGCAAGGGGCGTTGCCCCCTTGACCCCCGCGACCTGACCGCGCAGGTCGATCCCCGCGACCTGACCGCGCAGGTCGATCCGCGTGCGAGGGCGCAACATTCAGCGTTCACGTTCACCATTTCCACTTGATTCCTTGTCCATTCATTGGCGCACCTGTCATGAACAAAAACACCACGTATGTCAATCACATGAAGGTGAAAAACATCAATGACTAATAGTGTTTAGCCATTATCAAAACCAAGAATACATTAGAACTCATATGACCATAGAATGATGTCGAATGACCCAAGTGACCATATGAACTCAAGTGACCATAGGGGCACAACAGTTAATATATGAACCATCATCGTAATGGGCTAGGGGGTCCACATACCGATGTCTTGTCCGTTGTTAATATATGAACCATCATCGTAATATATATATATATATATATATATATATATATATTAGTGACAGCTTTAATAACTATCATTATTAATGCTTGTTACTAATAGTGGCAACTGCTAACTATCACTTTGATATTGTTTGTTTTTAGTCAGTTGAAGCCATTGCTAATAGTCCATCTTGTTTAGCGATGGTTCTAATCGTCAGTGATAACTAATAGCAACAGCTGAAAAACCTTGAAGAACATAGCCAGTTGTAACCCCAATTTGGTTATGGCACATCCAAAAGCTCTTTGACTTTTAAGTCTATTGGGATAAGTTTTGAGGAGAATAGGCGTAAGTCATTCTTGGTTAATATTTTCTTATTCTTATTCTTATGTATACTTAGGTATGTGATACGATAAGTATGCGAATATTTATATGAGACTTTTGCATATATACCCTCTAAAAGTTTGGTTTTATCAAATATACCCTTCATCTGAACATATTATCATGAATATCCTCGAAATATAGATAAAGTCACGATTATGCCCTCGCCGTAACTCCCGTGTGTTTAACCCGAGTTAAGTGTGAGTTAAAGAGTAAAAATTTTGTATATATACCCCTACAAAGTTCGATTTGTCAAATATATCCTAAATCCAACGACCGTAGATGGCATCTTTCACAGAATATTCTTCTCCCGTCGACGGCCGTAAATTGAAGGGTATAACTGTAACATTTCAATCTAAATTAAGGATATTCACGATAATATGCTCAAATGAGAGGTATATTTGACAAAACTGAATTTTATGGGGATATATATATATATATATAAATCCCTATTTATGTTCTTCGTTCGGTAAACATTACGGATACAAATGAGGATAAGTGTTGAAAAAGACTTTTTTTGTGCTTATCAGGGTTAAAAGATATGATATTATTCTCCGTTTGGTTAGGATTAAAAAGACTTCGTCAAAATTTTCAAATCTTCAACATAGTGAAATGACTTATTTAACTATTGTTAACAATCATTGTTACCACTAATATCTTCAACACTTGTAATTAGTACTAATGTGAATATCATTTAATTAATAAATTTTTTAATAAACATAAATACAAATAATAACGTTGTTTGAAACATTATTTTTTATTCATATGATTAAAATTGATTAACTCTAATAATGATGAAATGATTATTCTTCACTCTGTTAATTAGTCATAATTAGGCTATTGCACAAATAATATTTTTATTCATATGATTAAATTAATATTAATGATCATGTTCTTTTTTATTTCATTTCTCATTTGCATTCATCATTAGCAATAATTTGATTCCTGATTAAGGAGACTTACGGAAAATCTTACATAGTCAAATGAATTAATTATTTTTACTTAACTATCATATTTATCACTAATGAAAGTTCTAATTAATTTGTTATTAAAATTTTTGATAAGTACTAATGAAAATTAACGTTGATAATTTTTCTTAATAATCATGAGTAGTACAAATGAAGGTATTTGAACTGATTTTTTTTAACAATCATCATTAACTTTACTATTTTGATAAACATGCATTTTGAAGGGAGATAGATAGATGAGATCATGTGGTGTAATTTAATTATCCATGACTATTCATAGTTAGAAAAGTAAATAAAATTGTTTGCAAACAAATAATGATGCATAAAGTTTGGCTTGCTGCACACTTAGGATGTGCTTAAATTTTTATTTTTTTTCTGATTTTTTTGAAGTGACTCTCAAGTTACTCTGTCTTGAGATGTATTAAAATTTATTTGCTGTATGTTTGTATGTTGAACACCCAATTATGTTATGGCGTATGACTTACAATCATGTTTAAGTTCAAAGTGACATTCATAACTATTTTTTTTTCTATCTTGCAGTTAATTGCGAATGTGCCGAGGAGCCACTCTCTTTCTTGTCACTTGTGATTTTATTAGTTCTTCGGCGATATGTTAGAATCCGTCACATTTTGACATGTATATTAATGACAAAATATATATTTTCACTAATTTTGATTGTGTGTTACCACGAAATTAATTATATCTACATGTTTTTTTATACGTGAGGACTCACGTGATGTGATTACGAATGAAAATATTTTGCATAGAATATCAATGTGTTTAATTTCTTGATCTATGATTAATGTGCGAATGACGTGGATTTACATATTGTGAATGCAAATAATTTTGTGAATGTGTGTATGTTACGGGTTACCTACGGATGTATGTTACAAGTACCGATATGGTTCACATAAATTACTTACAATGAATACATGTTATCTATATATGTTCCAGGTTACCTACCTAGCTACGGTCATTACACATTACGTACGGTTGTGAATGCCTAATGGCACCTACAGTGCAAACACGTTACTTACAGTTTTACGAGAAATACCTATGGTTACATGCCACAAAATATCTACAATTCCTACGAGTTGCCTACGATTTTACAAGAAATATTATGGTTGTAGTCGTAGGTAAAAAATGCGTAGATAATACTAACATAAAACCTTAAGTGTTGACAACCCTGTTCTTGCGATTTTATGTCGCGCAAGTAAAAGTTTACCTACATAATTTTTACCGACGACACAGTGTTGCAAGGAAAGTTGTAGCGAAAGACTATACCTATGGTTTTTTGGAGTCGTAGGTATAGACTCTTCGTGGTGTAGTGTTGCCTTCTCTAGAGAGAAATTGAGTGAGAAAAAAAAATGAGATATTCTAAGTATGTATCCTCCCGGCGACGTAGAAATTTAAACCTAGATTTACCTTGATCTAATATCTACTAGTTAAATGATAAGCCACGGCCAAAAGGCCCGACATCATCTAATAATTCTTTTCTCAACTATAAAAAAAAAGATGCTGCTACCCATCCATGCATGTGAACAAGGTTCATTATTTACAATATAATTAAGACCATACATTTACATGCCACAGAGTGATTTTAATTGAGCATGCATAGGTAAAACAAGTCACAAAGTTAAAATTTTGATCAAACATAGTACATACCCAATATTACAACGGAAGAGAAAGCCAAATATTCAATCCACAATATCTCATCCTCCAACTACGTATCTTCCTTCACCGGAATGATAAAAGCTCCTTCCTATACACTGCGTCCTATTTGTTGAATCCACATGTTGAATCCACAAAACCGCGGTGTTGAGATACACAGGCCCAGAGTCATAAGCACATGAACCACAACTGATTTAACCAATACGGGACTATTGCCCGGGAGACTATTCCAACACTCCCCCTCACGGTCAAGAGCCGTGGAGATTAATTGGGTGGAGGTGGTGAGATAAGAAATATATAGAGTTGGGTCACGACCATGCTCTGATACCATGTTGAATCCACAAAACCGCGGTGTTGAGATACACAGGCCCAGAGTCATAAGCACATGAACCACAACTGATTTAACCAATACGGGACTATTGCCCGGGAGACTATTCCAACACCACAAAACCGCCGTGTTGAGATACACAGGCCTAGGGTCATAAGCACACGAACCACAACGGATTTAACTAATACGGGACTATTGCCCAGGAGACTATTCCAACACTCCCCCTCACGGTCAAGAGCCGTGGAGATTAATTGGGTGGAGGTGGTGAGATAAAAAATATATAGAGTTGTGCTAAGACCATGCTCTGATACTATGTTGAATCCACAAAATCGCGGTGTTGAGATACACATGCCCATGGTCATAAGCACATGAACCACAACTGATTTAACTAATACGGGACTATTGCCCATGAGACTATTCCAACACTATTAATTCTTCGAGCCTACCAACAGCCAAAAAGGAAGGGATCAAGACGGGCCAAGTACAAGATTAATGACATTTGTGAAACCTTGTTTAAGTTTAGTACATAGATTTAAAATGCCATTTCAGATTTGACGTGGAATATTAATGACTCCCCACGTATTTACGCTTAATTTACCCAAAGGAATAAAAAAAAAGCAGTGAGTCTCAGGCTACCGGGTTAATTTGGATCTACAGGTTCTAATTTGGGTGGATCAGATTAGGGCTGTCGATGAGGATCATATTTGGGCTCTCGATGAGCCGGGCTCAGGTCAGATTTAGGTCGGCCCGATCCTGCACGACTCATCAATTTTAATTCAGCCTAGGCCTCTTTATTAACATAAAGAAGAAGCCATTCCATTCCCCTCACAGGTTGAATCTTTTGAAGATTCCCTTCTCCCTCCCTGTCTGTGGTTGAATATTAGACACGTCCAAACCACCATACTGACATAATATGGAGCAGTAAATGTAACTTGCCATTTTGGGACCCTTCAAATGTTTGAGGATTGGGGCCAGTCTAGTAGTTGGTCTTCTGCCTGGAAAATTCCTTTTTAATTAATGAAATTCACAGATAATACCTGTCATAGGCTTCAGGTGCAAACCAAATCTGATCAGTATCTGTTTCCAGATCCACTGAGAGTATTGGCATCCAAAGAAAATGTGATCTCCTTATTCCTCTGCTCTTCTACATAAAATGCATTGACTTGGAATCTGAATATTCCTTTCTTCTTCATGTTGTCTATGGTTGGCATAAGCATATGAACACCAACATATTAAACCAATACGGGACTATTGCCCAAGGGAACTATACCCAAACACCAACAAACCCTTCCATGGCGATGGTAAATAAGTAAGGTGAAAGAGGATCCCCTTGACGCACCCCATTTGTACTTTTAAACAACCCTGTTGGTGATCCATTTAATGGAATAGAAAACATTGGTGTTTCTAGGCAGCTAGAAACCCAGTCTATCCATGGCGATGGTAAATAAGTAAGGTGAAAGAGGTTCCCCTTGACGCACCCCATTTGTACTTTTAAACAACCCTGTTGGTGATCCATTTAATGGAATGGAAAACATTGGTGTTTCTAGGCAGCTAGAAACACAGTCTATCTATATCCTCAGAAATCCCATCCTCTCCATCATGTAGGATATGAACCTCCTACTTACCAAATCGAAAGCCCTTTTAAGGTCAGCCTTCAAACAAACAATTTTCCCTGCTTCTCCAGAGCGTAAACCTCTCACTATATCATTTGCAAGCAACACACTGTGATGAATGACTCTCCCTTTTACAAATGCAGATTGATTTGTACTTATAATTTTTGGCAATACAGTCTGCAATCTGTTTGCTATAATCTTAGAAATCAGCTTATAAATAAAATTGCAAAGTGATATTGGCCGATATTCATCTAAGTATTCAGCTCCTTATGTTTTGAGAACTGGGGTTATAAACGTGCAATCTAATTGCTTCAGCATTCTCCCAGAAGTGAAAAAATATTTTGTTGCAGCAATCACCTCATCTCCCACAATATGCCATGCTTCTTGATAAAATTCTGCAGAAAATCCGTCCGGCCCTGGACTCTTATGTTTGGGTGCTTGGAAAACTTCCCTCTTGATCTCATCAGACGTGAATGGAAGGCATAATGTGCTTATGCCTTATTGAGAAAGTTGATACTTTGGGTTCACTTGGAATTGACATTCCTGTGGCTCTTGATTCAGGAGTTTTTGAAAGAAGTCCACAGCATGCTGTTTCACTCCACAAATGTCATCTATGGATGACCCATCTTCCAATCTGCACCTTCGGATAGTATTAATAGCTCTCCTTGCTTTAATATCTGCATAGAAAAATTGAGTGTTAGAATCACCCAAAGATAACCAGGATTGACAGGACTTCTGTTTCACAAAGTTTTCTTCTCTTTCTAATGCCTGCATATATGCCTTTCTTGCCTCATTTTCTTTGTCAATAAGCTCATTATTCTTCAGGTCCTTGTGAAGTGCATTTTGAGTGTCCAGAAAATGTTGCTTTACATCTCGTAAATTATCCTGGACATTCCCAAAGATGTCTTTGCTCCACTTCTTGAGAGCTTGTTTCAAGTTCTTAAGCTTTTCATGCAGAACAAATGGTGGGATACCAGAAATTTCGACATTCCACTCCTGCTGGATTACTTCCAAAAATTGTGGATGCTTAGCCCACGTTTGGAAAAGTCTGAATGGCTTGCTACCTCTCTCTGGTTCCTTTTCAGAAAAAAATTCTGATCATATTATGATCTGAAAATAATTGATTTCCATATTCCATGAAACTATCTGGATAAAGATTCAACCATTTATCATTAATCAAACACCTATCAAATTTTGCATCAATTCTCCTTTAACCTGCAGATTGATTGCTCCATGACATTATGCCTCCAATTGGTCTCATGTCCATCAGATTACAACTATTAATCATATCTTCAAACTCCCCAAGAAGGGATGGCAGAACCAGATTTCCCCCAATCTTCTCTTCTTGGTATCTTATGGTGTTAAAATCTCCCGCCATAATCCATGGATTCACAGATGCAGAAGGTGCTAATGAGCTTAGTGCCTGCTATAATTGCTCTTGCAGAAAATTCGAACCATATATAGCAGTCAAGTTGAACTTCAGCCCTGTGCCCACCTTAGTGCATTGAGCATGAATAAATTGATCTGACTGACTGATCTTGCTAATATATCCACGAAACTCGGATGCCATAGAATCCATATTCACCCTCTCAGAGAATGAGAGTTATTATGAATAATATCAGAATCAGACCATATCTGATTTTTGAAAACAGTAGTAAAAATTTCCTTTATTTTTGTTTCAATCAAGATAACTATTTGGCAACTATTTCTCAGAAGTTGTTTTTTGAGCTCCCTATGGTGCTCTGACTATTACCAGGGGACTATGCCCAAATTCCAACACCCCCTCTCGGCCGTGGAGATTAATTGGGTGGTGACAAGATAAAAAATATGTGGGATTGGACCCAAGACCATGCTCTTATACCATGTTGAAATCTACAAAACCGCAGTGTCAAGATACCCAGGCCTACGGAGCACATGGACCACATCCCATTAACCAATATGGGACTATTACCTGGGTACTATGCCCAAATTCCAACAGTTCTTACCAGTTCTCAGGTGCATTCCCTCCTTAATATTACCTGAACTGCTATCCTTCTCTTTAGCCAACTTCTTATTTCCTTTATTCAGCGGAGGATAATTAGGAGAGTCCTGTATTATGGATTCTGCCCTAAACTCCGGCCATCTTCATCCACCTTCTGCAGATCATCCTCTGGAATGTTTATCTTGTAATACTGAGAACTTATTAACTGATGTTATCCCAGTAGCATTCATCTCTTGATTATCACTCTGCTTCTTCTTGTACTCCATTCTTCATGTTTGCTTCTCTGCATTGCACTGCCCATCAAGATGCCCAAATTCTTCTTCTATCAGTCAGGGCATTCTTTCATTAGGCCATGAACATCTAAATAATGAAATAGTTCCTGCTGACTAGCTACGAATAATTTCCTTGTCTTATAGATGAGATAATGGCATGTTGATGATCATGTGAAGGCATGTAACATTGACAATTTCATTCCATATATAGACAGAAGTTTATATGAATTTTTTCCCATAAACCTTCAGGGACTTTAACCGCTTGGAACACACTGTATATATAAAATTTGGTTTGTTGAACTATAAAGATCAATTGAAATATGTGATTTTTCTTTTCTTTTCATGGTTTGCTATAGATGGTCTTGACATCGACATTATATTTGTAAGGGTGATATCATGTTGCACTTATATATAGCAAGCCCTAATCTAAATCCCTTATGATATTAATGAACATGCCTTAACAATGTGTGGCTCCCTTATAAACATTAACATGAATGGTTCTTGTGTGTTTAGGGAGTCACAGGATGTGCCACAAGATGTAGGTCTTTGTTTGGGAATTCGTGTAGAAGATTTTGATGATTAAAATCTCTCACAAAAAAATGCAAGTTCCCGAATGCATCCAACTAGTCCTAGATTTCCAATGAGAGGACATTAGAGATAGACATGAAAGGGGGTTGAAGATACTTTTTCTCTAGAAGTTGTGCTGGGTGAGCTTTCAAAAAGGTGAATGAATTCACTGATTGAAGTAGTACTTTTAGAATAAATGGCCAAAAATCATTTAAAAGTTCTGAGATCTTCCCAAATGTAAGGATATATATGTCATTTTAAATCAAAATCTGCTCTGAGCTTTTAACTCATCCAAATAAGATCACTGTATTATTTTCACCTGCCAAATCTGTACTTTTCTCACATTAGATTCAAGATCTGATTTCTAGCAAAATTCATTATGCAAACTTGTTTCCAAATGATGCCTAGCGCCGTGTATGATTCGGCTTTGCAAAGGGATTCCAATGATTGAAATCTCTGGCACCTTCACAAGGCAAACCAAATGTCTTAGAGCACTTCGCCTTTTGTGAGATTTGGGATTTTATTTATTGAGCAAAGAAAAGGGACGTGGGGTTTCACGGAGGAGAAAGAGAGGATAGAATAGAGAAAGATTTGGCATCTCACCAGAGTAAGCAAGGAGGGTCGGACATCGAGAACACACAGACGTGTTGCACAATTCTGTTCTAGACATCGCTTAACCCTAATTAGGGATAGCACAATATTACATAGACGTCCAAAGAAATTAACAGAATTACATATTAACCCCAACAAGACAACTCTAAATAAAACAAACCGTAAATAATAACTATCACCCAACTAAGCTTAAAATAATCCAAAAATTACTTGAAAAATATGAAATAACCACTCTAATCTCAAAATTACATCTCCAAGTAACAAATCATCATGTCGGGTCGGAAATATGCCGATATCATGTATTCCTGCTCCTGCATTAAAGGGCCTCTTCCTTGCTTGTGACCTCCTCCAGACGCCGCATTCGAAGTTGTCGGGGGCATGCCCATATGCGCCAGCTCCTTCAGCTTACCTCCGGTAACAATTAATTCCCGAAGAGCCGTCAATCTCCCAAGATGTTGGATGGTGGATACCAGTTCTTAATCGTCTACTTCCAAATGACGCAAGTTGACCAGTGCGCTCATATTGCGTGGCAAAGAGCCAAGCGATCTGCAACCTCCGAGTCTAAGAACCTGCACATGCATATATATGTGCACGTGTGATATACATCAAGAATATATGGATGGATGAGATATTTTAACGGAATACTAATTAATAAATGCCAATGCATGTGCAAGTGTGATGTCAAGAATTAGTTGGAATTGAAGAGGAAGACATCTTTAACAAGGTTGTGGTCATCGGAACTGTCTATGGTGTACTCTAAACAATTTAAATATCTTTAAGAGCATGCATGGTAGTCACCTGGTGATTGAATAGTGCACAGGGCCTCCATCAGTTGGTCGACCATGGTCAAATGGCAACTTGTAATTTGTATATATTATCTTTGAAAAAGATGTCAGTCTCATCAAAAGCATTGATTTTTTGGAGCATATATATTAATTTGCATGTTTGAGAGCTATGTTGCTTGTAACTAAGTTCATCACACAAAATTTGTGAAATGTTGATCAAGCCTGAACTACGCTAGCTTCCACTTGACTCTGCTCATTCATACTTTTATCACCATACTACTTAAACAATCAAAAAACATGTCATATATATATATATATCACCAAATGTCATAAACTAATAGTTGCGGCTGTCAGGTTAGCAGTGATGCTTGCATTCTTACCTGCAGGTTATGAAGGTTGCATATGGATCCGGGCAGCTTGGTAATGAGGGTGCGCGAAACATCGACATAACGGAGATGTTTTAAAGTGCCGATTGATTCTGGCAACTCCTTAATCTTGCACCTGCGTAGACTCAGAACACGCAGCCGTTTCAACCTCATAAACAGAGCATCAAGATGTGGGTTCAAGTCAACAGATACACATGGGCGCAAGAATAGAAGGGTCCGCAACTTGCATAGTTTGTTCAGGCTCGTAGGATCAAAACTATCAGCAACAATTGACACATGACGAACTGTTTCAGGTATTCTCTCATTTCTGTCATTCTGCACCACCTTAAAGCTATCATCCTTAGAAACTGACTCAGCCAGGTCATGTATTAGACTGTGCATCACAAATTCCCCTCCACTATTGATCTGTTCAAAGAAAGATGCATGCAATAAATCATCAAAGTTTTTGTTCATGTCACTATGATCTGCATGGGAGCCTTTCGGAACATGGATGAAATTTTGGGCCGCCCACAGTTGGACTAGCTGATCTTTAGAGAAGCTATAATCTTTGGGGAAAAGGGAGCAATATGCAAAGCACTGTTTTAGATGCCCGGGTAATTGATCATAGCTAAGCTTCAAAATTGGTAAGATATCATTCGGATCATCACTTAACTGTGCCAATCTCTCACTTCTCAAGATGCTGTGCCAATACATCACATCCAATCGTGCATTCAACAGCTGGCCAACTATCTTTGCCGCCAACGGCAAGCCCTTTAACTTGTCAGCTATTTGTCTGCCAACAGGTCCCAGCTGTGTGCGTTTGTTCGGATCATGACATCCCTCGAAAGCAAATCGTTCAAACACTGACCGCAGATTCCCGCTCGGCAGAGTTGCCAAATGGATATGGGCTCCTCTCACCATATGTGACACTTTCTGGCTTCGAGCTGTCACCACTATCTTGCTTCCCTTCCCACCATACCTCAGAGGCTCACACAAACTTTCCCACTTAGCACGACCATTCTCTTCCCACAGGTCGTCCAATACTAACAGAAACCTTTTTCCTTCTATTTTTTCTTTGATCCATATTTGAGTTTTATCCCAACTTTTGATCTTGCTTGGTTCCTCTACGTTGTCGGAACTGGCTATGGCGTCCATTATTACTCTGCGGATCCTTTCCGAATCAAAACCATTCGAAACACAGACCCAAATTGTTGGGTGAAAATGTTGCTTCACTCGTGGGCTGTTGTACACGTGCTTCACCAGAGTTGTTTTCCCAACTCCCCCCATACCAGTGACACTAATGACATGGACATTATTATTATTGCTGCTGCTGCTGCTACTTCCTTGAGTTCCATCTGCACATCCTACTAATAATAACTCCTCTAAGTACTTCTTTTCATCACCTCTGCCAATGATGTCAGAATCTAGTAGAGAACTAGTTTGCGGTCGTCTGGGCCTACTGAACTCAGGCATGCTGCCTACAGCTAAGATTTGCAGCCCAAGTGAAATCATCTCATTTGATTTATCATCTAGCCTCTGCCTGATGTGTTTTATCTGGTGTGCGTGGTCAGCCAACAAGTTATGTACGGTACCAAAACGACAACAGATGATGATGATGTTGCGTACCTTGGCTCCCACGACGTTAGTCCTCACTAACCCGCGGTCTCTTCTCCGAAGGGCGGCAGCATCTGTGGCCACCTCGTCCAGGACGTCCTGGGCATCAAACAGGATCTGTTTAAGAGACGAGAGACAATCACACACGAGCTCCCATCCCACCTGCTTCCCTTCGGCATCCTGAAGCACAGCCTTGATGAAGCCGACGGTGGATCCCAGCTTCTCGATCTCCTCCTTGACGGCGCCCCTCACCAGAGCATACTCCTGAAGGGCGGTGTCGATCAGCCTCTCACACACCAGGGCCGATGCAACCACCTGTCCCGCAGCCAGCGGTGCCATCCCTCCTCAGCTCCTCCTCTCGATCAGAGGCGCGGCCGGAACAACAAGAAGAGAACAGAGAGAACAGAGGAAGGGAGGAACTATATATGACGACGTAACAGACGAAGGCATGGTCTGACTTAAATAACAGCATTTATTTTTTATAGCAATCTGCGAGAAGAAATCCGAATGAGATTTTTCACTTTTATTATTATGCTTTTTTTTTTCAAAATCTCCCCCCCCAACGTGTCAAATTGCTATACGATGCAGGTAGATGTTTTGAACAAATCTCCTACTGGGCCATAAGCATTTCCCAACGAGGGCTTAATTGAAGATAATAATAAATAACACTTGATTATGATTCTCTATTTTAATCGCTTAACCAAAATCATTCTCTTAATAAAATCAACTAATTTTTAAAAACAAAGCGAAATAAGACCGCCATGTCTGGCCGGGGAGCATCAACCTAGAAACCTTATATGTTCTGGTCGACATATTAGGGTATGTATATATCTCAAACAATTTCTCTTACGATCTTTCAACTGCATAAATAATGTTGCTTCAACGATGACACATGTGACCCTCCAACTGCGTCGATAATGTTGGTCAATCAATGACATGTTGTCGTCAACAAAGGAGAACACACGGATGAAATAACACATAATATAAGTTTCTGTAAGATTTTTCAACAAAAATAATAATGGCGCATTTTTGTATTATCAAAAATACAATCACATGTTTTACAAATGAAAATTCTCATCCTAAGCTATAAATATTCTTAACATATAAAAAATAAAGAAAAAAATATGATTATTACATATATGGGCAAGAGTAGGAATATACAACTTATTTATATCGTTATGTAAATGAAAACACAACTTATTTATATCATTATGTCAATAAAAATTGACCATAGGTAAAATTACATCTATACCCTTGAAATCTTTTGAAAATATCCCTATATTCCCACTTTTATCATCTCTCTGGAATCTTTAAACAAAGAGCTATTATGCCTCTATCCTTAAAACTCCTTAAAATAGAAAATTATCTCTATGCCCCAGTAGAAGGGTACAATGGCTATTTTCTTAAAAATTTTAGGGGTATGATGACAAATACGATAAATGTAGAGATATAGAGAATTTTTAAAAAGATTTAAGGGGTTTAGAGGTAATTTTTCGAATGAAATATGGTGCCTTAATGTGTACAGTATTTTATATTTTAATATGATTATTTTTGTTCTAATGTTTTCACTGTTTCGTGGGAATCAGATGGAATAAAACATCATTCATTCATGATGTACTACGTAATAAGTGACGTCTTTAATTTTAAGGTAGTTCATTTTAAAGGATACATAAATAATTCATATCATATAGATTTTGATTAAGAAATTCTGTTCGCGAAGACGTAGGGTATAAGCGATAGTTTATGGAGGAGTGCTCTTGTCGAATCTTAAAATTTTGATTAAGAAATCTTAGCAATCCGCAAGAAATCCGAATGAGATTTTTTATTTTTATAATAAATACAATCCGAATGAGATTTTTCACTTTTATTATTATGCTTTTTTTTTTCAAAATCTCCCCCCTGTCAAATTGCTATACGATGCAGGTAGATGTTTTGAATAAATCTCCTACTGGGCATAAGCATTTCCAAACGAGGACTTAATCGAAGATAATAATAAATAACACTTGATTATGATTCTCTATTTTAATCGCTTAACCAAAATCATTCTCTTAATAAAATCAACTAATTTTTAAAAACAAAGCGAAATAAGACCGCCATGTCTAGCCGGGGAGCATCAACCTAGAAGCCTTACATGTTCTAGTCAACATATTAAGGTATGTATACATCTCAAACAATTTATCTTATGACTTTTCAACTGCATAAATAATGTTGCTTCAACGATGACACATGTGACCCTCCAACTGCGTCGATAATGTTGGTCGATCAATGACATGTTGTCGTCGACAAAGGAGAACACACGGATGAAATAACATATAATATAAGTTTCTAAGATTTTTCAACCAAGAGAATAATGGTGCGTTCTTGTATTATCAAAAATATCATCACATGTTTTTCAAATGAAAATTCTCATCCTAAGCTATAAATATTCTTAATATATAAAAAATAAAGAAAAACATTATTATTACATATATTGGCGAGAGTAGGAATATACAACTCATTTATATCATTATGTAAATGGAAACACAACTTATTTATATCATTATGTGAATGGAAACTGACCATAGGTAAAATTACCCATGTACCCTTGAAATCTTGTGAAAATATCCCCATATTCCTACTTTTATCATCTTTCTCAAATCTTTAAAAAAAGAGCTATTATGTCTCTATCTTTAAAACTCCTTAAAATAGAAAACTATCTCTATGCCCCAGTAGAAGGGCACAATGACTATTTTCTTAAAAATTTTAGGGGTATTATGATAAATGCGATAAAGGTTCAGATATAGAGAAATTTTTAAAAGATTTTAGCAGTTTAGAGGTAATTTTTTGAATAAAATATGGTGCCTTAATGTGTACACTATTTTATATTTTATAATGATTATTTATGTTCCAATATTTTCAATGTTACGTGAGAATTTGAATGTGAATCAGAGGGAATAAAACAACATTCAAGATGCGCTGCGTAATGAGTGATATCTTTAACTTTAATGTAGTTCATTTTAAAGGATACATAAACAATTCATATCATATCGATTTTGATTAAGAAATTTTATTCGTAAAGACATAGGGTATAAGCGGAAGTTTACGGAGGAGTGCTCTTGCCGAATCTACCTCCTTTGATCTAAGAACATTTAGGACTGTGACAAATAACTTTTCTTATGAAAATAAGCTTGGTGATTGTGGTTTTGACCCCGTCTACAAGGTAAAAAAATACATATAAGTTTCACTTAATCTATATTATTATATGCAAAGTTACCACTAAGTGAGATTCTAATAACTCTACTTCATATTGTAAATATTTAATGGCCAATGTTTGGAACAATTAATGAGAGTATATATTGACACACACAACATAATATTCTTGTGAAGCAGGGTGTATTACCAAGTGGTCAGCTGATCGCTATTAAGAAGTTGTCACGGAGCTCCCACAAGGGCACTTAGCGAGCTAAGAAATGAGTTCGCACTAGTTGCTAAGCTCCAACACCCTCTTTAGTCGGACGCCCCCTTTAGCCTCCCCATTTTTATTTTTTTTAAATCTAGTTGACGCAAAGTCACAAAATGATAGATCAAGTTTTGCACATTTGGACCTCCCACATCATGTTACATGATCCCATCCATACGTAGGTCCCCATTTTTTTCTTCTATTATGTCATCGATTTGATAAGGGCAACAGCGGACACTGTTCATATCCTGGCCCGACTCCATTACATCTTTGATTTGACAAGGGCAATCATGCCTTTGATTTGATAAGTACGACTTTGATTTGATGAGGGCAACCACGGGCACCATTCATACGCGGGCTCGGCGACTCGCGAGTACGGTGGGTGGGGCATCTTAGTTGTCGTCGTCGCCAGGTTCTCCAATTCTTTGCGTGTTAGGTTGATGTACACCTAACTGTGATGTACATCTATAACATTTTTTAAAAAATTATTTTTTAAAAAACAAAATGACGTTCAAAATATTTTAATTTGAGATATAATTAACAACACCATTTGATTATTTTAAAAATAAAAATAAAAAATTGAACACTATTCATTTTATCTATTTTTTATTCTTTTCAAGTAATCTAACGATTACGTATCTCACGTCTCAAGTAAAAATATATTAGAATCTATTTTTTTAGAATTAAAAATTAAAAACATTACATACATAAGAGTGTGCATCACACACTCGGATGTCCATTCAATATTTGTCATTGTTTGTTGTCACCGTGAGACCACACATTTTAAGTCCAGCTAACTCTATAAGACTAGTTCATGATCCCATTATGGACACTAACGTGATCAGGGAGGCTTTAACCCATTTTTAACCTATATTTAAACATCAAATTTTTCAACCAAAACAATAATGGTGTGTTGTTGTAGATCAATCGTAAAGAGGACAACCCACCCTTTCCTCTCCTGTATAGAAAATAAAAACACATACCTATCAAAAAAACAAGAGGACATGCAATTAATGAATCAATGATTTTCATGATGATTCAACCATATTAATCATGGTGATCGACCTAATAATAGTGTGATGTTATATATAAAGCATTAATATTATGCTAAACGTCAACTCAGAGATTACCTTTAAAAGACTCATATTTCAAGAAAGATATATTGTGTAAATGTAACAATGGCTGTGAGTAGATATTTCATTTAAACATGCCTATCTTATCTATTATTCAAGCACATGTCATAACTAACTCTTAACCCTATGAATAACTAGGGTTGGACTCGGGAGTTAGTGGTGATGTACTAAACATGTATTGGTTGTGAGAATTCAACATGATGGGATAGGACATCATTCCCAAAAAGATGTGTGGAATAACAAGAATAGAGATGTGAAAACTTACTTAACTTGTGAGAATAATAATTATATCTTTATTCTTATTCTCAAAATAGAAAGAGTATCCTTAACTTCTTGTTCTTGTATATCTATACCCTTATCCTTATTCTTTAAAATTAACGGATATGGATAAATTAAGGATAAATTATCAGATAACATTATATTTCTTTTGATAAAGAGGCTACGTAGATTTTAGCACGAAAATCTTTTAATAGATAGTCAGAATTCATTAAATAAAAGTATGGTTTAAAGGGAGATTTTTGTGAACTCAATAAGAGCCCTCGTTGGCATAAACAAAGATTACCTAATCAACATATTTGACTTACCGAGTACTATATTTACAAGGTTTGTATTAATTAGATATATACGTCACATTATTTAAAAATTTGGTAAGGGTTCTCTAAAATACTAATCTACTACATGGTATACAAAAAAAACTCTAAAAACAACTATTTATTTTTTACCCTTATCTTTAACCTTAAATTCGTATCCTCATGTGTCCTTAAAATAATTAGTGAACAAGGTTTATTTGAGTTAAGAGAAAATTCAATTCCACCTCTAGACCAAGCTTACAACTATACATTCAAGAACACTTAGAAACGGACAAAAACCCTCGGCCTAGCATCTTTCAATGTGCATCGACACCTGCAATGACTAGTAAATATTTGTAAGGAATATATGAATGACTATCTTTAGCTACTATTAATAGCAAAATCAATACTGTTCTTGATACAACATCTAACATGAGAAACCAAAAAGCACAAAAATCCGGCTAAGGGTATTGGGTGCCCCTTAACCGAGAGAGCAGTGAGGACCCCACCACTTCCTCACACACAATTGTGTGAACCATGGTCGGTTAGTGCAAACGACCCCATGGGGTCACTTGCACTAACCGTGCCAGATTAACAAATTGGCCTTAGGTGTCTATTGTATTCTATTAACATATATATAGAGAGATCAAAAAGATTAACATGTTATAAAGTAAGATGATTCGATTGAGTATCTTATTATTAAAGATAACACAAGTCACTTAGAATTTCTTACATTTCTACGGCCATCCCAACCGTCTTCCTTCCATCCTCTTTTACTGCATTTATAGATCCAATCTATGACTAACAAATAGAATACAGTCACATCCCTGCCTTCCTTCGATGTTTATAACTCCAAATTGACTAATACATCATTTTTGGTGCATGATGGGACAGTCTTTAACCTCCACACACGGCACCGGCATAGACTCGGACCATGAGTGTTTTACACTCTGTAATCTATAAGAAATCTGAATGAGATTTTTCACTTTTATTATGTTTTTTTTAAAATCTCCCCCACATGTCAAATTATTATACGATGTAGGTGTTTTGAACAAATCTCCTAGACCATAAGCATTTCCAAATGAGGACTTAATTGAAGATAATACATAACACTTGATTATGATTCTCTATTTTAATCACTTAACCAAAATCATTCTTTTAATAAAATTAACTAATTTTAAAAATAAAGTGAAATAAAACGGCCAGGTTTGGCCATGGAGTATCAACTTAGAATCCTTATGTTCTAGTCAACATATTAGGACATGTATATATCTCAAGCAATTTCTTTAATGACCTTTCAATTACATAAATAATGTTTCTTCAACAATGACATGTGACCCTCCAACTGCATCAATAATGTTGGTAGATCAATGACATGTTGTCATCAACAAAGGAGAACACACGGATAAAATAACATATAAGATAATTTTCTGTAAATTTTTTCAACCAAAACAATCATGGTGTGATGTTGTATTATCAAAAATACCCTCACATGTTTTACAAATGAAAATTCTCATCTTAAGCTATAAATATTTTTAACATATAAAAAATAAAGAAAAAATATGATTATTACATATATTGACGAGAGTAGGAATATACAACTTATTTATATCATTATGTAAATGGAAACACAACTTATTTATATCATTATGTGAATGGAAACTGACCATAGGTAAAATTACCCCTATACCCTTGAAATCTTGTGAAAATATCCCCATATTCTTACTTTTATCATCTTTCTCAAATCTTTAAAAAAAGAGCTATTAAGCCTCTATCTTTAAAACTCCATAAAATAGAAAACTATCTCTATGCCCCAGTAGAAGGGCACAATGACTATTTTCTTAAAAATTTTAGGGGTATTATGATAAATACGATAAAGGTTGAGATATAGAGAAATTTTTAAAAGATTTTAGGGATTTAGAGGTAATTTTTTGAATAAAATATGGTGCCTTAATGTGTACAATATTTTATATTTTAATATGATTATTTATGTTCCAATGTTTTCACTGTTACGTGGGAATTTGAATGTGAATTAGAGGGAATAAAACAACATTCAAGATGCGCTACGTAATAAGTGATATCTTTACCTTTAATGTAGTTCATTTTAAAGGATATATAAACAATTCATATCATATAAATTTTGATTAATAAATTTTGTTCGTGAAGACGAAGGGTATATGGTGAGGACACGCGCCGCATCACTCGACGGAGCACACGGAGCTTGCCGATATCCCTTTGGCTTGGCGACCACTTGGCGGACTAGCAGAGTCCCTTTTATGCTTCAGGCCATGCTGGGCCTTAGTTTAGTCCCTGCGTGGACACTTTTTGCATTGTTATGGACCTTTGTAGGCCATTTGGAGCCAATTAGGTTTTAGTTGGGCCCTTTTATGCTCATTAGATAGGAGATAGGGCTATTGGGCCATTTCTTTGGTTCAATCTCAGGCCCATTTGGGCTGGCCACCCACTCCCCTGCTTAGCCCACCTAGGGGTTTGCGCCCCCACCTCCTAGGGCTAGGGTTTGGGCGCCCCTATCACATCCTCCAAGAGGAGGAGGTGGCAGCCGCCCCCCTCTCCTAGAATATAGGAAGAGGGTGCGGTCACCTTCCCCCCCCCCCCTCTCTTGACCGATTCCTTCCCCCCCTCCCCCACTTGACCGCCCCTTTTCCCCAATCCACTCCTAGAATCTAGGAGTGGTTCGCACCCCCCCTCTTCCCCTTGCCTTGTGGCGCATTCCCCCCTTTCCCCATGCCATGTGCGGCCCCCTTTCCCCTCCCTCTTGGCTAGGGTTCCTACCCTAGCATATAAAAGAGCTTATGTACTTTTCTTTTGAAGTTAATGAAAAATTTATTTTGTGAGAGAATTGCTTGGTGCGCAACCAGCTCCAAAGGAAGAGGGCGATCCTCTTCCCCATCCTCTAAGGGGTGCGACGCCCCTCCCACCTCCGCCATCTTCTTCTTCAGCCATCTCCTTCAGCCTCTAGGGTGAGACGCCCTGGAGTTGAGGCCTGGAGGTCACGTGGTACGCTTCAACGCCAGCGGTCTTCTTCCCCACGTCCACGGGCGATCCGGTCGACGAGGTGACGACGTTCGTGGTGGCGTGCTGCTCAACCCCGGAGTGCCTGTCCGACCTGCACACTAGGGGTCCAAAGATGCAAACGGTACGCCCAGTTCCCGACAGCAAATCCCAGGGTTGTCTTCAAGGTTTTTGTTCCTTTGCCTGTTAGCTTTCCAACCCATCCGGCCTCGCCCCAAAACTCTTTCGTCACAGAAAGTTGTCTTCACAGGCACTTTCGTTGCGCAGATCGCATCCCTGGCAGTCTCGCCTGTGACCAGAGTCCACTTGGGCACCCGTTTACGGACCCTTGCCACCATTTCTAGCCCCATTTCCCTTCATAAGAATTGTTCCTCTGCCAGTTACGAAGCCATTCCAAGTGGTCTCGCCTCAAAATTCCATCGGGGCTGAGAGTTCCCTTTTTACACACTTTCTGTGCGGAGTTCTCTGCTACAGTACCCGTGCGGGACCAGTCAGCAGAGACCTCCAAAGGGACCACCCTCTAACCACCTCTGATTGACCTGAAATTTGGTAGACCACCCCCTCACACATTACCCCATCTCCAGTAATCGCCACAGGCCCGGAGTCCACCTACAACCCCTCGCCTTTACTGCCCTCCCGGGAGTCACAGTTCTGACTGCCCTGAATTGCAGACTGTGACCCCAACTCCCATCGCCACCCGCGCCCAAAAGTCCCACGGCACCCCGCCGGCCACCACAACCCACCGTTAGCCTCCCCTGTCAGTCACCTACCAGAGAAGACCCCGCCCCTATTGCTGTCCGGAAGGCCCCGTACCGGCCGCGTCTCTGCCCCCCTGTCGCAGCAACCAGCAAGCAGCAAGCGTTGTGGATCGTCACTCTTCACGGACCATCACCGGCTCGTGACCCCAGCAGCAGTTCAGCATCCTAGCGCACGCCATCGGCGACGTGGACCACCTCTACACCCAACTTCGGAGACGAGTGAGGCCCCGGAGATCGACTACCGGCGCCTTCCACCCACTTCGACTGCTGCCCGTCAGCCCGTGCGCCGACTGCCCGAATTATTTGTGTTGTTGTAGCCTGTTATCTCCCTGCGAGGAGTGGGCACCATTTGGGTTTGTAATAGTTATCATCTTGTGTATCGGGTTGTCGGACTCGGCCGGGGTTCCTTCGCCACGCCTAGGCGTGGAGGTACGCGTTCCACTCCTTCCTTGGTACTTGCTTATTTTAGTATGTGATTGCATGTGGCGCGTCCGAGCGTAGGATCCTAGCCAGCATACACAATCACTGCGGATTGGTGAGGTGAGTGTACCCTTTTGTTCCCCGGGCCCTAGTCGAGCACCGAGCTCGAACTAGACTTCCATTTTCGCTCGGCGGCGCCTTGCCCGCTTAGATCCTAACGCCTCCCTCATAGGGACGGCCGTGAGTCCGGAGATCTTGTTGAGTGACGCGAACGCCCGAAGGAATACCACGCTAGTCGGGAACTCCGGCTTACCTTGTCACGTGCGCGTGCTGGTCGCACAAGTCATAGTCTTAGATTAGTTGCATTGTTGGTCAGTCCCGCATCAGTATAAGCGGTAGTTTATGGAGGAGTGCTCTTGCCGAATCTACCTCCTTTGATCTAAGAACACTTAGGATTGTGACAAATAACTTTTCCTATGAAAATAAACTTGGTGAGGGTGGTTTTAGTCCCATCTACAAGGTAAAAAAATGCATATATATTTCACTTAATCTACATTATTATATGCAAAATTACCACTAAGTGAGATTCTAATAACTCTACTTCATATTGTAAACATTTAATGGCCAATGTTTGAAACAATTAATGAGAATATATATTGACACACACACCATAATATTCTTGTGATGTAGGGTGTATTACCAAGTGGTCAGCCTATCGCTATTAAGAAGTTGTCACGGAGCTCTCACAAAGGCACTCAGCGAGCTGAGAAATGAGATCGCACTGGTTGCTAAGCTCCAACACACCTTTTAGCCGGACACCCCCTTTAGTCTCCCCATTTTTATTTTTTTTTGAAGTCTGGTTGACACAAAATCGCAAACTGATAGATCAACTTTTGCACATTTAGACCTTCCACACCATGTGACATGATCCCATCAGTACGTAGGTCCCCATTTTTTAAAAAATAAAATAACGTTCAAAATATTTTAATTTGAGATATAATTAACAACACCATTTGATTATTTTAAAAATAAAAATAAAAAATTAAATTTTAAAATAAAAAATTGAACACTATTCATTTTATCTATTTTTTATTTTTTTCAAGTAATCTAATGATTACGTATCTCACATCTCAAGTAAAAATATATTAGAATCTATTTTTTTAAAAATTAAAAATTAAAAATTAAAAATTAAAAATTAAAAATTAAAAACATTACATACATAAGAGTGTGCATCACACACTCGGATGTCCATTCAATATTTCTCATTGTTTGTTGTCACCGTGAGACCACACATTTTAAGTCCAGCTAACTCTATAAGACTAGTTCATGATCCCATTATATATGGACACGAACGTGATCAGGGAGGCTTTAACCCATTTTTAACCTATATTGAAACATCATTATATTCTTAATCTAATTATTCTTTTGTCCTCATGTGTCCTCAATCGTTGTCTTTTAGCTTAGTTTAGTTTTCAAAATTAACTACAATGTCTCCACCCCTCCCCACCCCACCTTTCTTTATATGGTATATATATATATATATATATATATATATATATATATATATATATATATATATATATATATAGGTAATGGGCTAGGGGGTCCACATATATAGCGACGGTTTTGCCCGTTGTTAATATATGAATCACCATCGTAAAAAATATATATTAGTGACAGCTTTAATAACTGTCATTATTAATGCTTATTACTAACATCGGCAACCACTAACCGTCACTTTGAATTTGTTTATTTTTTTTGATCAGTTGAAGCCATCCCTAATAGTCGATCTTGTTTAGAGATGGTTTTAACCGTCACCAGTAACTAATAGCCAGTTGTAACCCCAGTTTAGTTCCGTCACTAGTAAAAATTGCATATATGAATGAGGATAAGTGTTGAAAAAAGATTTTTTTTATCCTTGTCTAGGGTTAAAAGATATGATGTTACTCTTTGTTTGGTTGAGATTAAGAAGATTAATCAAAATTTTCATATCTTCAACATTGTGAAATGACCTATTTAACTATTGTTAACAATCATTGTTATCACTAATATCATCGACACTTGTAATCATTACTAATGAAAATATAATTTAATTAATAACTTTTCTTAATAAACATTATTACAAATAATAACCTTGTTTGAGACATTATTTTTTATTCATATGATTAAAATTGATTAACTCTAATAATGATGAAATGATTATCCTTCACAATGTTAATTAGTCATAATTAGGCTATTTCACAAATAATATTTTTTATTCATATGATTAAAATAATATTAATGATCATGTTCTTTTTAATTTTATTTCTAATTTACATTCATCATTAGCAATAATTTGATTCCTAATTAAGGAGACTTATGCAAAATCTTACATAGTCAAATGAATTAATTATTTTTACTTAACTATCATATTTATCACTAATGAAAGTTCTAATTAATTTGTTATTAAATTTTTTGATAAGTACTAATGAAAATTAATGTTGATAATTTTTCTTAATAATCATGAGTAGTGCAAATGAAGGTGTTTGAACTGATTTTTTTCACAATCATCATTAACTTTACTATTTTGATAAACATGCATTTTGAAGAGAGATAGATAGATGAGATCATGTCGTGTTATTTGAATATTCATGACTATTCATAGTTAAAAAATTAAAAAAAATGCTTGCAAACAAATAATGATGCATAAAAAAAGTAGAGTTTGTTCCATTATTCAAAAGTTACTTCTTAGCATATTTTCAGGTTATTTGAAGTTTATTAATATTAACAAAGGTAATGCATCTCTATGTCACCATATCAAAAAGGGTTTTTTTACATAAATATCCCTGTAAATATCAGTTAAGCCAAATATATCCCTCATTTGAGCATATTATCAACAATATCATCCATTTTGCCTTACATGTTACAGTTATACCATTGCGGTTTACTACCGTCGATGGGAGCAAATATTCCATGAAATATGTCATATAGTACTGTTAAGTGTAGTGAAATACCTAAAATAACCCTACACACAAGAGAGAGAGAGAGAGAGAGAGAGAGAGAGGATGGCGCGTCACTTGGTGGCTGAGGCCAACGAGAAGAGTTCCTTCAGCTCCCTGTCGTCAGAGGAGTTCTACACCCGGCACTACGTCACCCATGCCACCTCCATCTACCGCAACCCACGTGGCCTTAATATCTTCAACTAGTCCTGGATCCCGCTCGCCGGCGACCCTGCCACCATCATTTGCGTCGTCCACGACTTGATCAGCAAGTCCAGCTGGTTTGTCCAGCTCACCTACGTCTTCTTTGCCGAGCACGGTGGCTTAGATGTTTGTGCCCTCAACCATCAAGGCCACAGCTTCTCCGACGGCCTCCCTTCTCATATCCTCGACATCAACCCCATCGTTGATGATTGCCTCGCCATGTTCGACGCCTTCTGTGGCCACTTCTCCAATCTCATGTCCCTATTATTTCGGCCCCACACCTTCACGACCGGCACCCCCTCCACCTCTCCCCCTCTATTGCCCCTCTCTGTTGCTCCACCCCGTCACCGCCGTATCCCCCTCTCCCCCTCTGTCGTTGGCTCTCACCGCCCGTGCCCCCTCTAATGCCCTCCTTGCTGCTCTTCCCCCAAACCCTCACCGATGGCACCCCCTCCCCCTATCCCCCTCTATTGCCCCTCCCTACTACTTCACCCCCTCACCACCGGCTTCCCCTCCCCCTATGCCCCTCTATCGCCCTCCCTGGTGGCTCTCACCACTGGCTCCCCCCTCTTCCCCTCTATCGCTTTCCCCATTGGCTCTCACCGTCGATTCCCCCTATATCACCCTCCCTGCTGCTCCGCCCCCACCTCCTCATAGTTGGCTCCCCCTCTCCTCCTCCGCCACCCTCCTTGTTACTGCGCCTCCACCTTCTCACTGTCGTTCCCCCTCTCCCTCTCCCCTCACCTTAAAGCCAATGGCGTTGCTCCCCCCATCCTAGGGTTTACACACACTCAGAGAGAGAGAGGGGGGGGTTAACCTAAGGGTAGGTTAGTAATTTCACCACTTAACCCACATTTAACCTAAGTTAAACCAATGGGGTTACGATAAGGGTATAACTGTAACATTTAAGACTAAATGGAGGATATTGTTGATAATATGTTCAAACAATGGGTATATTTGACAAAACAATAGTTATAAGGGTATTTATGTAAAACCCTATCAAAAATAACCACATTGGCATATAACTATTATGGGGCGGGAGTAGAGAGGCTGGTTCAATCTCCACTGGAAACATTTTCATCTTTAAGAAATAATAATATGTTCTTACTAAGGCTAGCTCATTCCAAATAAAACATAAATATGCTAGCTCATTCCATATTAAACATCAATATGAAGTAAGAAATGTCAAATATCTAAGACAATAGAAGGGTTTACATTCTCTCACAAAGACCGTTGATCACCTTGAGCCAACAAAACTACGAACCCATGAAGTTTCACTTCTTACTTGCTAAAAGAGATAAAAAAATACTTTCACTTCTTGCATAATTTCAACTCATCAAATTTTGTTAATAAAGTTTCACATAATTTAACAGTCCGATCAGTCAAAAATTTCTCGTTCTCAATTGTTTGTCTTAACTCTTCCAAATAAAACTTGATCTTTAATTAGACTCCTATTTTTCAGCACATATATTAGGTATTTCTTTTAATATATTAGGTATTTCTTTTACCGAGTGGTTTTATGAAAGTTTGGCATTCGTTCCCTTCTCCTAAAAGGAAGCTGTAAAAGATTAACCAACATATATCCATCAATTGAAAAGCTACTTGTGCTCTTTATATCTAAGTCTTGCTCGACATTTCAACAAACATAACATACGCCCCACATATTTACCCTTAATTTACCCAAAGGAATTAAAAAAAAAGCAGTGAGTCTCTGGCTACCGGATTAATTTGGATCCACAGGTTCTAATCTAGGTGGATCAGATTAGGGTTGTCGATGAGGATCGGATTTGGGCTGTCAACGGGCCGGGCTCAGGCCAGGTTTAGGTCGACCCGGCCCTGCACGACTCAGTCAGCCTAGGTGGGTTGGGCCGTAAATGTAACTTTCTATTTTGTGACCCTTCAAATGTTTGAAGACACCCCTCTCTCTCCATAACCACCATACTGCACTAGTCAAGAGGATTTGGGCCAGTCTAGTATAGTTGGTCTTCTACCTGGGAAATCCTTTTTTAATTCATGAAATTCCCAGATAATACCTGTCAGTGCCTATCAAATCTGATCAGCATCTCTTTCCAGATCCACTGAGAGTATTGGCATTCAAAGAAAATGTGATCTCCTGATTCCTCTGCTCTTTTCTACAAACAAATGCATCGACTTGCAATCTGAATATTCCTTTCTTCTTCATATTGTCTATGGTTGGCAAATTTATTATTAAGAGTAGCTTGCCAAGCACATAGTGACATTTTTCGCACAGTTGGCTGCCTCCAAACTCGTTCTTGAAATTCATATCGTTGATGATGCTCCCTTAGAATACATATCCCATGCGGAATGAGTCCAGAACTTGCCATAATTTTGGTGATTCCATGTGATGTTGTCTGTACCATTTCCTGCTATGGGAATGCTGTTAATTGTGATCTGCCATAGCACATTCATCTATGGAGATGCAGGAATAGGATGATTCCATCTTCCATCGGTTATAAAAGCCGCCACCTTGCTGTCTGCAAACAGTCCTAAATCCAGCCTAATTTGATCACCATACAGCTAGCCGCCAACTACTATTGCCTTGGACCCAGGGGACCCAGGGATCAAACCACATTATTTGTTGTTTGTCCATCTGTTTTATAGAATAAGAAATGTTTTGCTTTAACCTCACTAGTTAAAATTAAAAATAAAAAATAACATTAATCATAGGTTTAGGTTACTTTTTATCTTGAAAAAGTATTATACTTTAATTTTTAAATATTTTTACTATATTATATAAATTTAACATACCCTAAAATTTTTTTTATTAATAACATCATTAATCTCACTAATTAAAATTTAAAAATCACAAATATTTTTAAAGTTTCTATTTATCTTAATATCTTTATTTTGTAATATTTATAACTATTTTTAATAGATTCTATATGATAAATATAATATTATAATAAGTAAATTTTGATAAAAATTATCATTAATATTACTAACTAAAAATTTAACAATAATAAAAGTTATAACAATTTAATGTTAAATGAGATAGATTGAGAGCATTAAGTACAGGTATCCAAATGGAGACATGCTTTAAACCCACCTCCTACTTTGGGTTTTGAAACCCCAGGATAACTTTGGTTATCGCACCTTTAAATCTGATCTACTGAAACTTGTAATCAAATTACAAAAATAACATTATATTCTTAATCAGTGGACTTTAACCCTTTTTTAACCTCTAGTGAAACATTATATTCTTTATCTAACTGTTCTTTTGTCATCATGTGTCCTAAGAGTTGTCTTTTAGTTTAATTTTCTAAATTCCTACAATGTATGTCTTGTGCAGTGGACACTGGACACCACACCTATGTCACTAGATGTAGGAGGGGCATAGGTTAGATCTCCATCTTTTCTCCTTCCTCATAGGCAGAAGAACAAAATACCCATAAAAAAAAATACAGTCTCTCCCCTCCCCCCCCCCCCAATTTTCTCTTTGCAATGATACTATTTCGTGATTTAAAGTTAGATCCGATAGTTCAAGATCTAAATCCGATTTGAAACTAAAATAAAATAATATTTTGGATCTAGATCCCATCAAATCTAAATATAAGCATTCGGATTAGGATCTAACTCAGACTTCCTATTATATATATACATATACATATATTTATATTTATAGGTACCAAGTCAGGGGGTTTCACATAGCGACGATCTTGTATGTTGCTAATATATGAACCACCATCATTAAAAAAAATATATTAGTGATTACTTTAATAACGGTCAGTATTAATGCTCGTTACTAACCGCATCGATCGCTAACCGTCACTTTTAATTTGTTTATTTGTTTCCGTCAGTTGAAGTCATCGCTAATAATTCAAACGACTTTAACCGTCACTAGTAACTAATATCAACCATTGAAAAACCTTTAAGAACTCAAACTGTAACCCCAATTTAGTTCCAACACATCCAAATACTCTTTGGATTTTAAGTCACGTTTGATATCGAGATAAGTTTTGAGGAGAATAGATGTAAGACATTTTGGGTTGATTATCCCTATTCTTATTCTCACGTACAGTTGGTATGCGATGTGATAAGAATGGAAATATTCATATTCTTCGTTTGGTAAAATTGAGGATACGAATGAGGACAAATGTTGACAAAATATTTTTTTATTTTTCTTATCCAAGATTAAAGGATATGATGTTATTCTCTGTTTGGTTGAGATTAAGAGGACTTAGTCAATTTTTTCATATCTTCGACATAGTGAAATGACTTATTTACCTATTGTTAACGATCATTGTTACCACTAATATCTTCAACACTTCTAATTAGTGCTAATGAAAATATTATTTAATAACTTTTCTTAATAAACATTAGTACAAATAATAACCTTGTTTGAGACATTATTTTTAATTCATATGATTAAAATTGATTAATCGTAATAACGATGAAATGATTATCCTTCACTATGTCAATTAGTAGTAATTAGGCTACTTCATAAATAATATTTTTCTTCATATGATTAAAATAACATTAATGATCATGTTCTTTTAAAATTTATTTCTTATTTTTAGCGAGGAGTCATATCCATGGCGCAGGATAAACCCCCAAGTCCAGACTTCCATAGAGAAACTCATCTTTTCCTAGCTAGCTAGATCACCGGGCCAAGCTAGCTCGTTCCTACGAAGAAGAGCCGATCATAGTCTAAAAGAAAAAAAGAAAAAAAAACTCACAGATAAGAGAGAGAGAGAGAGAGAGAGAGAGAGAGAAGACAAAAAGAATAAAAAGGAAGCAAAGAGAGACGATGGAGATCGAGAGAGACAGGCACTGTAGACATAAAACCATTCGCGAGATCTTTTTATTTCTCTGATTCACCGATTACAAAAGGAAGAATAGATACAAGAAAAGAAAGAAGACAAAATAAACATACAGAGTTGGTGGGCTGGCAGAAACGGAGCACTGACTCCTTCACCCCCTTCCCACCTCTCTTCTCTCTCTCTCTCTCTCTCTCTCTCTCTCTCTCTTCTTCCCTTCCCTTTGCTCTATGGTCTCTCCTTTTTCTTCTTCTCTTGTCGTATGGATGATGCCTTTGGACTGTCTCTTCCCTTGAATTAAACTTCCTGTAGGGTTGTTTTCTTATGTCGAATGAAGCTTTAACGGTGCCGTCGTATTATGAGGCTTAGGCGGGATACCGTACGGAGTGCTGAACCCACCAAAGAGGGGCACTGTTTGAGCTGTTGGAGGGCTACTAGATGGGCACCATGGGGGTTGCCGGATATAGGGCCGCGCAACTTGAGTGCTACCGGGTTAAGGCCAGGGGGGGGGGGGACTGCCATGGCCAGAACAGCCCACCTGTCCCACAGTAGCAACAGGAGAACTGATATGAGAAAAACATAGGACTCTGATGCGCGGCCAGAACAACCCGCCTGTCCCACAGCCATCCCCCCTCCTCAGCTCCTCCTCTCGATCAGATGCGCGGCCAGCCCAGAGCAACAACAACAACAACAACAAGAGAACTGCTACGAGAGAACATAGTGGGGAATGCAATACAGTGTTGTTCGTTCACTTCACTCCAAAAATAGATAAAAGAGAGAAGGAAAGAAGACATTCCTCTAATATTCATCATTCCAAACAAACATATCACTCTCGGTGCATACACCCCTTTGAACCTCCACATTTTGTGAAAAAAGAGGCCATTCCACATGCAAACTTCAATGGACCACACACGTGCGGCACCGGCACGGACAATGACATGTGACCTTCCAATTATGTCAATAATGTTGGTCAAACAATGACATACCATCGAAAATAAATGAGAGCACAAGGATAAAAGAACATAAGACTTTGTTCGTATTGGTACCATTGTTGAGTGGAGCTTACCTCCACCTCTGGTCGTAGGGAGCCCTCTCCTCGGTGGAATGTCCGGTGGGGGGAGCTCACGCTGTGAACTCCCCCCCCCCCCCTCATCCTCCTCTTGCAGGAAGCCCTCGTCAAGTGAGTTCTCTGGGACCTTCCTGAGTTTTTGTTAGGTGGATTTCTTTGAACCCATCTGGAACCTGTCAGGGGAGTTCTCCCGATCTCCCCTGGAAACCCCTCCCCTTTGTTCAGCCTTCTCTCATGTTTTCCTCGTTTTTCATTCATATTTTGGTGCTAGGTATCGTTGTAGACCACTCCCCTTTGGTTCCCTACCCCTATTTCAAACCCCTTTGGAGTATACCGTCTCTCCCTCCCTATTCGTCAAACCCCCCCATCTACTCCTTTTACTTGTCAGTCGGCTCCTTCTCTCAGCACCGGGCACATATTTGGGCGTTTCGATGAAGCATGGGCCAGTCTCTCCGTGAGTCTCTGCCATCGACCTCAAGGAAGCTTGGCAATCCAGCGCATATCCCCCTTGCATCCATCAGGATGCTTGCTACTCGAGCGTCCCTCTCACACTGCCATATGTTCGCGAGATTCGACAACCTCATGCTCCTCGAGGTGGGAATCAATAACATTCAGATGCGGCTGCCTTTCCTCGACGTTTCCAGGAGCTTCCAGCCATGTTGGGCATTGTATTGGATCTCTACAATTCTTGTTTTGCCTTTGTTTTATTGTGATGGGTTTGGTGACGGTATGGGAATGGTGCTTCGTGTACGGTTTGGTCTCAATACACCCTATGTACTGTGGCCTCGGCTGTTATGAAATAAAAACATCTTTTATGTCCAAAAAAAAGGATAAAAGAACACATAATATAATTTTCTGTCAGATTTTTCAACCCAAACAATAATGATGCGTTGTTGTAGATCAATTGTAAAGAGGACATCCCACCCTTTCCTCTCCTGTATAGAAAAGAAAAACACATACCTATCAAATAAACAAGAGGACATGCAATTAATGAATCAATGATTTTCATGATGATTCAACCATACTAATCATGGTGATCGACCTAATAATAGTGTGATGTTATATATAGACCATTAATATTCTGCTAAACGTCAATTCAGAGATTACCTTTAAAAGGCTCATATTTCAGGAAAGATCTATTGTGTAAATGTAGCAATGGCTGTGAGAGTAGATATTTCATTTAAACATGCTTATCTTATCTCTTATTCAAGCACATGTCATAACTAACTCTTAACCCTATGAATAACTAGGGTTGGACTCGGGAATTAGTGGTGATGTACTAAACAGGTATTGGTTGTGAGAATTCAACATGATGGGATAGGACATCATTCCCAAAAATATGTGTGGAATAACAAGAATAGAGATGTGAAAACTTACTTAACTTGTGAGAATAATAATTATATCTTTATTCTTATTCTCAAAATAGAAAGAGTATCCTTAACTTCTTGTTCTTATATACCTATACCCTGATCCTTATTGTTTAAAATTAACGGATATGGATAAATAAAGGATAAATTATCAGATAACATTATATTTCTTTTGATAAAGAGGCTACGTAGATTTTAGCACAAAAATCTTTTAATAGATAGTCAGAATTCGTTAAATAAAAGTATGGTTTAAAGGGAGATTTTTGTGAACTCAATAAGAGCCCTCGTTGGCATAAACAAAGATTACCTAATCAACATATTTGACTTACCGAGTACTATATTTACAAGGTTTGTATTAATTAGATATATACGTCACATTATTTAAAGATTTGGTAAGGGTTCTCTAAAATACTAATCTACTACATGGTATACGAAAAATACTCTAAAAACAACTATTTATTTTTTACCCTTATCTTTAACCTTAAATTCGTATCCTCATATGTCCTTAAAATAATTAGTGAACAAGGTTTATTTGAGTTAAGAGAAAATTCAATTCCACCTCTAGACCAAGCTTATAACTCTACATTCAAGAACACTTAGAAATAGACAAAAACCCTCGGCCTAGCATCTTTCAATGTGCATCGACACCTGCAATGACTAGTAAATATTTGTAAGGAATATATGAATGACTCATCTTTAGCTACTATTAATAGCAAAATCAATATTGTTCTTGATACAACATCTAACATGAGAAACCAAAAGGCACAAAAATCTGACTAAGGGTATTGGGTTCCCCTTAACCGAGAGAGCGGTGAGGACCCCACCACTTCCTCACACACAATTGTGTGAACCATGGTCGGTTAGTGCAAACGACCCCATGGGGTCGCTTGCGCTAACCGTGCCCGATTAACAAACTGGCCCTAGGTGTCTATTGTATTCTATTAACATATATATAGAGCGATGAAAAAGATTAACATGTTATAAAGTAAGATGATTCGATGGAGTATCTTATTATTAAAGATAACACAAGTCGCTTAGAATTTCTTACTTTTCTACGGCCATCCTAACCTTCTTCCTTCCATCCTCTTTTACTGCATTTATAGATCCAATCTATCACTAACAAATAGAATACAGTCACATCCCTACCTTCCTTCGATGTTTATAACTCCAAATTGACTAATACATCATTTTTGGTGCATGACGGGACAGTCTTTAACCTCCACACACGGCACCGGCATAGACTCGGACCATGAGTGTTTTACACTCTGCAATCTGTAAGAAATCTGAATGAGATTTTTCACTTTTATTATATTTTTTTTTTCAAAATCTCCCCCACATGTCAAATTGCTATACGATGTAGGTGTTTTGAACAAATCTCTTAGGCCATAAGCATTTCCAAATGCGGACTTAATTGAAGATAATACATAACACTTGATTATGATTCTTTATTTTAATCACTTAACCAAAATCTTCTTTTAATAAAATTAACTAATTTTAAAAATAAAGTGAAATAAAACGGCCAGGTCTGGCCAGGGAGCATCAACTTAGAATCCTTATGTTCTAGTCAACATATTAGAACATGTATATATCTCAAGCAATTTCTCTTATGACCTTTCAACTACATAAATAATGTTGCTTCAACAATGACATGTGACCCTCCAACTGCATCAATAATGTTGGTAGATCAATGACATAACTGTCATCAACAAAGGAGAATACACAGTTGAAATAACATATAAGATAATTTTCTGTAAATTTTTTCAACCAAAACAATCATGGTGTGTTGTTGTATTATCAAAAATACCCTCACATGTTTTACAAATGAAAATTCTCATCGTAAGCTATAAATATTTTAACATATAAAAAATAAAGAAAAAGCATGATTATTACATATATTGGCCAGAGTAAGAATATACAACATATTTATATCATTATGTAAATAAAAACACAACTTATTTATATTATTATGTGAGTGGAAACTGACCATAGATAAAATTACCCATATACCCTTGAAATCTTGTGAAAATATCCCCGTATTCCTACTTTTATCATCTTTCTCAAATCTTTAAAAAAAGAGCTATTATGCCTCTATCTTTAAAACTCCTTAAAATAGAAAACTATCTCTATGCCCCAGTAGAAGGGCACAATGACTATTTTCTTAAAAATTTTAGGGGTATTATGATAAATACGATAAAGGTTGAGATATAGAGAAATTTTTAAAAGATTTTAGGGGTTTAGAGGTAATTTTTTGAATAAAATATGGTGTCTTAATGTGTATAATATTTTATATTTTAATATGATTATTTATGTTCCAATGTTTTCACTGTTACGTGGGAATTTGAATGTGAATTAGAGGGAATAAAACAACATTCAAGATGCGCTACGTAATAAGTGATATCTTTAACTTTAATGTAGTTTATTTTAAAGGATATATAAACAATTCATATCATATAGATTTTGATTAATAAATTTTGTTCGTGAAGACGTAGGGTATAAGCGGTAGTTTATGGAGGAGTGCTCTTGCCGAATTTACCTCCTTTGATCTAAGAACATTTAGGATTTTGACAAATAACTTTTCCTATGACAACAAACTTGGTGAGGGTGGTTTTAGTCCCATCTACAAGGTAAAAAAATGCATATATATTTCACTTAATCTACATTATTATATGCAAAATTACCACTAAGTGAGATTCTAATAACTCTACTTCATATTGTTAACAGTTAATGGCCAATGTTTGGTGAGGGTGGTTTTGACGTCACTCACAATCAACCCATAATATAATTTGGACCTAGCTAGCTAGCTAGCTCCTCTGCATCTAGATATACTTGTTTAGTTTATAGAAGATCTGTTAATTGTTTCTTGCGTTGAATAGTAAAAGCTTAATAAAATGATGTGGCCATGGTCATGCCATTGATCCAGTTGTGAAACCTTGTTTAAGTTTATTACACAGGGAAGAGTTTAATTTAAAATGGCATTTCAGATTTGACGTGGAATATTAATGACGCCCCACGTATTTACGCTTAATTTACCCAAAGGAATAAAAAAAAAGCAGTGAGTCTCAGGCTACCGGATTAATTTGGATCTACAGGTTCTAATTTGGGTGGATCAGATTAGGGCTGTCAATGAGGATCATATTTGGGCTCTCAATGAGGATCATATTTGGGCTCTCAAGCACGATTCATCAATTTTAATTCAGCCTAGGCCTCTTTATTAACATAAAGAAGAAGCCATTCCCCCTCACAGGTTGAATCTTTTGAGGATTCCCTTCTCCCTCCCTGTCTGTGGTTGAATATTAGACACGTCCAAACCACCATACTGACATAATATGGAGCAGTAAATGTAACTTGCCATTTTGGGACCCTTTGTAATGACCCAGTTTCTTGTCGGATCTTTGTCGAATCCTTTGCAGGTCTCGTAGGATCTTTAATGGATCTTTCGGGTCTGTTTCGGATTGGTTTCGTTGAGTTTCGGTTCGCTTTGGTGGCTTCCGAGTTGAGTTGACGAGTCGTGTGGGTTTTTCTCACGTACTAGTTACGGAACCCTACGGTGAGTTTGTTTGTCAATTCTCGAACTCGTGGATGCTGCAGCGACGATGTACTCGTCGAGCCGGTCGTTTCGACTATTTTTGCGTATTTTTCTGAATTTGTGCATTTTCGGCACATTTTTCAGAATTTTCAGAAATTAGGAAAATTTCCTAATTTCTTTTCCTTTTTCTTTCCTCTTTCTCTCTCTCCTTCTCATTCGCGCAACCGTCCCTCTCTCTCCCGTTCTCTCTCGTTCTCTCCCCTTTCCGGCTCCGGCTGCAGACGGAGGCGTGCGTGGGCGAGGTGGCGAGGCCGTGGAGCTGTCGAGGTGCGCGATAGGGCGAGGATCGGATCGATTCTGGCGCGATCCCGAACGGTGGATTCAAAGCCGGTGAAATCGGTTCGCGAGTGGTTTTCGGCGTGGTTTAGTCCTTTCGGGGCGCGGTTTCTTCGGTGGAGGTAGGGTGACGGATCCTTGCTTCTTCATCTTCGTTTTCCCTGCCATTGCACGGCGTTCGGCTAGGAAACGAGCGTGTTTGGGCTTGTTTTGCCTAAACCGTGATTTTCGTGGTTTTTAGGGTCGGCCGGTAAACGGTGACCGTTTGCGGTTCAGTTAGTTTCTAAATGACCGCAGGGATGTTAGAATCCCATCCACGTAGTTTTCGTGCGATTTGGTGTTCATTCGAGGCCGGTAGAAGTCCGGGAACCTCGGTGACCCACTTAGGGTTGATTTGATAAAATCGCCTGAATCTTGCGTTTTTGTGCGTGCATGTGGGCGTTTTGGCCCTTGAATATTGTATTTTGTCGAATGGGTTTGTATCCCCTGTGTTTCGGCGTGAATGGGGCGTGGAACGGGCCGATCCGGCCATTCCTCTGTTTTCCCGCCATAACCGAAGTAGCGGTCTAGCCAGCGACCGTCACTCGCTTTTGACGGCCTGTGGACGCACTTTTTTTCACTTGTTATTCTCTGGTTGGTTTATTCGTTTATTAAGTGCGTGGGCGTGCCAGTCACCGAGGTGACAATTTATTCGAGCTCCGAGGAGCCCATGGTGCGCTCGATCTGACTTCGTCAGTCGATTGTGTGGTTCGTGTCGGGACCAAAACCCGCCGCGCCATAAAGGTTACGGCGTCATTTACATCCCCCATACGAGGGAATACCCTTGATTAATCGCCGAGATTCAGGGCCTCATGGCCAAGAAATTAATTGCATGAAAGGTCTATTACGCGGCATTGAAATCCTCACACGAGGGCGAGAAGAAAAACCATTCGCGGTCATGTCGGTCATGTGTTGACCATTTAATGTTCGGACGAATGTCCGGCTCGATAAAATCGCGGTTGTCGCGGGAAAACTGGAGCGTATGTATGCCAGTATATGTCAATTTATTGTTCAGATGAACGGAAAACGTTCGGCTAAACCTCGGCTGGAGCGGTCGGAAACCGGTAAATCTGTTGGCCCGGTGCAAGAGCAAGCTGCGACCATACTGCGGTGGGCCCCCCGCGGTCGAAACAAGACTTGTATGAGCGTCATTGATATTTCCGGTGCCAAGGGGCGACGAGGGAATATCCCTTGAATCGGCTGAAAAGCCCTATGTCCGGAGAAGCGGGCGTTCTAAACGTGTCGGTCATTCAGGAGACCGTTTAATGTTCGGACGGGTGTCCGATATTGGGAATATCGTAATCGTCGCGGAAAGACCGAGAGTGTATGTGTGCCGGGACACGGGAAGTTTTATTATTCCGAGACACTGAAAACGTTCGATTGAATCTCAGCTATTATATCCGGAAACCCGTGAATCTATTGGCCCGGTGCGAGATCGAGTCGGGACCATGCCGGGGGCGCCTCCCGTGATCCAAACGGGGCTCGCGTGGGCAGCGTTAATATTTCTGGTGTCGGAGGGCAACGGGGAAAAGTCCCGGGACTAGGCTTCGGAACTGAAAACGTGTTCGAGAGGAACAGGCTGTAGACCGGAGATATGAGCCAGACGGTGACCATGATCGGGACGGGCCCGAGGTCTAAATATGGCCCACGGAGGTCTTATTGATATTCCCATGGGAGGAGTCCAGGGGTGGCGAGAGCCGTCTCGTTCTATTCCGATTCTGTCGGTCACTTGCGGACCTTTCCATGCTCTGGCAAGGGCCCGTATTGAGAGCGTGACGGGGGTGGACGCGACCCCGTACCAATGTATGCCGAGTTTACGACAATTTCAATGAAAGAGCGGGAGCAAATCCCGATAGGAACGGGTCGGAATTGGTGAGCTATTGGCCCAGGGCAATGCCGGCTCACAACCATGTTGGGGTAGGAGCCACCGGCTATGAAAGTCGCTCACGGGCCTTTTCATGTTCGGACATGGGTTCGTATTAAGAACTCGGCGGGAATCGACGTGAACCCGTTCAAATGTCTGCCGAACGTGCGGCAATTTCAGTAGTGGCTCGGAAGGGATCCGGCCTGAGAAACGAGTCCGGTTCAATCGGAATGTCGGCCCTAGGCGAGGTCGGGTCGTGGCCAGTTCGGGATGATTCCCAAGACTCAGACCCAGCCCGCAGGGGCGGCGTCGTTGTTCCTTCAGCACCGGGTCGCAGGGGAGACTGGGCTGCGGTGCGGGTCTCATTATTTTATTATTGTTTAAAAATTTATCATTATTATTCATTAATGTGTGCGTATCTTTGAGTGAGTTCGTTATTACTATTTGTTTAATTTTTTGTGATTTATTCATTTATTATTGTTATTATTAGGTTTGTTTTTATTGTTTGTTCGTTTTATTATCATTCATTTGCTTGTCGTGTTTCGTTAAATTTGTTATTATTATTTATTTTGGTTATCATTTATTTATTTATCATTCTTAGTGAGTTTGTTATTATTATTCATTCATTTTTTTGTTATCATTTATTTGTCTAATTATTATTATTGTTATTATTTTTAAGCTTATTATTATTATTATTACTTATTCCTTTATTATTCTTATTTATTTATTCATTTTTTGAATCCGTTATTATTATTATTGTTATTATTATTACTCATATTTTTCGGAGAGAGAATGGGCCATTAGGGGGCTAAAAGGGGTGTACCGCTGAAGGGCTGAAGGCGTGCCGCTGAAGGGCTAGGAGGGTGTACCGCTGAGGGGCCTGGGGGTGTGCCGCTGGAGGGCTAAGGGAGCGTGCCGCTGGAGGGCCTGGGGCGTGTGCCGCTGGAGGGCTAGAAGAGTGTGCCGCTGAGGGCCAGGGGTGTACCGCTGGAGGGGTTGAAAGGGTGTGCCGCTGAGGGCCAAGGGGTGTACCGCTGGAGGGCCAGGGGGGTGTGCCGGCGAAGGGCGCGAGTGGGCATACCGGTGAAGGGCCTGGGGGCTGTGCCGGTGAAGGGCGTGCCGGCCAAGGGTGGCTGGAGGGTGTACCGGCGAGGGGCATGGGAGTCTGCTTCTCTTCCATTTCTTTTAAGGCTTTTCTTTTCTTCTTTTCTTTTCTCTCTTTTTTTTTAATCAAGTTTTGCATGGGTTTCTTCTTTTCTTCTCTTGATTAATTTTCATTCTTTCATTCGTGAGGGCGGATGTTCAAGTTGTTTAGTTGTTGTTCGATTTGGTTCTTTTTATGTTGATTACGGTTCCATTGCGTCGGTTAAAGCATTTTACCGTTGTTCTTTTCGTTTGTTTGTTGCTGTCTCTTGTCTTTTAATGTGTTATAGTTTCTAACGAAAATTCGACATCATCTCCCCTTAACCCGAGCGTAAGGGAGATAAAGGAAACGCGCCCACATGGAGTGGCGGAACCCGACAACTGGAGGTGGGCACCCGGGGGGGCAGCAACACCTTTGTAGAACCTCGGCAAACACGAAGGAAAGCAACGGGGCCTAAGGCCTGTGGAATTGGACGAGGCAGACTGGGTTTCGGCCAAGGCGTACTGGGCTAGGGCAAGGCCAAAGTGTGTGCCGGGCTCAAAGAGTGTACCGCCGAGGGCCTAAAAGGGTGTACCGGCCAGGGGCCAATGGGGTGCACCGCTGGGGGTCAAAAGGAGTGTACCGGCCAAGGGCTAAGGGCCAAAGAGTGTGCCGGCCAAGGACTCAACGGGGTGTACCGCTGAGGGTCAAAAGGGTGTGCCGGCCAAGGGCTAATTGGGCGTGCCACTGAGGGCCAGAAGGCGTGTACCGGGCAAGGTGGAAGGATGGGCATACCGGCCAGAAGGGCTAAGGGTGGACCGGGGATGTTGGTTGGCTAAGCCGAAGGAAATCTTGGTAGGGGGGAGAGAGGCTCAAGGGGCCTCAGGATAGAAGCGTTGGGCCTGGGTGTCCAAGGAGAAACGGAAGGGCGTCTCCCTTTAGGCAAATGAGCAGAAGTAGCAGCGGGGAGGTGGAAGGGCAGCAGGCCATTCCCCCCTGCTCTTCTTCTCTTCTTTCTCTTCTTTTCCTTCTTCTCTTCAGGCGGTGGCGGCGGGTAGAGCGGCAACACTCTGCCCTCTCTTCCTTTCCTCTCTCTTCGCACAGGCGACAACGGTGGGTGGAGCGGTGAGCCCTCTCCCCTCTCTTCTTCTCTTCCCTCTTCTTCTCTTCTTTTCTTTCTTTTCTTCTCTTCGCGCGGACGATGGAGGATGGAGCAGCAGGGGGGGAGCTTCCCCTCCTCTTCTTCTTCTCTTCTTCTCTTCTTCTTCTTCTCTTCGCACGGACGGCGGTGGACGGAGTAGCAGGAGGGAGCCCTCTCCTCCCCTCTCTTCCTCTCTTCCTCTTCTTCTCTTCTTTTCTTCTTCTCTTCTTCTCTTCTCTTCTCCCTCTGTGTGTCTGTCTGTATGGATGCCCCCCCCATTCGCAGCGAAGAAGAGGGGTCTTATACCCCCCGTGGCGGGAGCCTCCGGAGGCGGGAGGCGTCCGAAGTGCATTTAATGGGAGTTGACTCCCTTATCCTGGGTGGCAGGAGGAGTAGGCAACGTGTCTCAATCCCCGGCCGACACCTCGGGCAGCCCATTGCGCGCCAAGGATTCATAGGGCGTGGGCATCACGTCGTCCTGCCGGAGCATGCCGCTGAACGGGTGAAAGCCCGTGCCGCTTGAAGCCTGCAAAAGCGTGCCGCTGGAAGAGCTCGCAGGCGTGCCGCTGAGGAGCCTAAAGGGCGTGCCGCTGGAGGGTCGACGGGCGTGCCACTGAAGGGCTTAAGGCGCGCCGGCGGAGGCCAGCGGGGGTGTGCCGGCGAGGCGCTCCCTGGGCGTGCCGCTGGGGAGGCGCGAGGGCGTGCCGCTGAAGCGCGCCAAGAGCTGTGCCGCTGAAGGGCATGCCGCTGAACAGGGCAAAGGGGTGTGCCGCTGAAGGGGCTGCCAGGGCGTGCCGCTGAAGGCGTTGAGGGCGTGCCGCTGAGGGCTGCCAGGAGTGTGCCGCTGAACGGCTTGAGGGGAGCGTGCCGCTTAGCGGCCTGGAGGGGGCAGAGGGGCGTGCCGCTGAAGGGCTGCCCTGGGGCGTGCCGGCGAAGGGGCTAAGGACGCGCCGCTGAAGGAGCCCAAGGGGCGTGCCGCTGAAGGGGGCGGCCAGGGTGTGCCGCTGAAGGGCAGCCTGGGTGTGCCGCTGAGGGGCACATGGCCGTGCCGCTGAAGGGTTAAATGGGCAGTTTGGAGCCCGTTGTGAGCACGAGCTGTGGCCCGTTTAATTTTTTTCGAGGCCCATGGGTTATGGGGCTCTTGTTAGTTGATTTCTCTTAACTGTCACGACTCCGGGGACGGCTTCACGGCAGTGTGCATATTTGGGGGTCTGGACGACAAATCTCTCCGGGGCTTCTTCACTCGACGCCGTTGTTGATGCGAGGCCGAGCAGGACATCTGGGTGTGCAATTTTCGGTGTCCACAAATGCCCCCCACCCACGGGTAGCACAGGCGACGTATGAGCCGGGCGGTGCCCGTGGGTGTACTTGTCTCTTTTCTCTTCATCGATGCCGACGGGATGTTGGGAGCTGGCGTAACATGTTGGTCTCGTCTTCTCTTCGTCAGTGCCGACTGGGTGTCAGGAGCTGACGTGGTATGCTCGTCTCTTTGTCTCTTCGTCAGCGCCGACAGTGTGCCGGGGGCTGACATGGCATGGTATGCTGACCTCTTTGTCTCTTCGTCAGTGCCGGCAGGGCGTCGGGTGCTGACATGATATGCTGGTCTCCTTGTCTCTTCGTCAGCGCCGACAGGGTGCCGGGAGCTGGCCTGATATGTTGATCTCTTTTTTCTCTTCGTCAGTGCCGACAGGACGTCGGGTGCTGACATGATATGCTGGTTTCTTTGTCTCTTCGTCAGTGCCGACAGGGCGTCGGGTGCTGACATGATATGCTGGTCGCTTTATCTCTTCGTCAGCGCCGACAGGGTGCCGAGGCTGACATGGCTTGTTGGTCTCTTTGTCTCTTCGTCAACGCCGATAGGGTGCCGGGGGCTGACATGGCTTGTTGTCTCTTGGTCTCTTCGCCAGCGCCGACAGGGTGCCGGGGGCTGACATGGCTTGTTGTCTCTTGATCTCTTCGCCAGCGCCGACAGGGTGTCAGGAGCTGACCTGGTTTGTTGGTCTCTTGGTCTCTTCGCCAGCGCCGACAGGGTGTCGGGAGCTGGCCTAGTCTGTTGATCTCTTGGTCTCTTTGCCAGCGCCGACAGAGTGTCGGGAGCTGGCCTGGTTTATTTTTCTCTTGGTCTCTTCGCCAGCGCCGACAGAGTGTCGGGAGCTGGCATGATATGTTGATCTCTTGGTCTCTTTACCAGTGCCGACAGAGTGTCGGGAGCTGGCCTGATATGTTGATCTTTTGGTCTCTTCGCAAGTGCCGACATAGTGTCGGGAGCTGGCCTGGTCTGTTGATCTCTTGGTCTCTTCGCCAGCGCCGACAGAGTGTCGGGAGCTGGCCTGGTTTGTTTTTCTCTTGGTCTCTTCGCCAGCGCCGACAGGGTGTCGGGAGCTGACATGGCTTGTTGTCTCTTGGTCTCTTCGCCAATGCCGACAGTGTGTCGGGAGCTGGCCTGATATATTGATTTTTTTTCTTCGTCAGTGCCGACAGGGTGCCGGGAGCTGACATGGTTTGTTGGTCTCTTTGTCTCTTCATCAGTGCCGGCGGGGTGCCGGGAACTGAAGCAGTATGTTGGTCTCTTCTCTTCTCTTTTTTTATTATTTTTTTTTCTCTTCTCTCTTTTATTCTCTTTTTCTCTTCTCTTCTTTGTTTCCTTCTTCTTCTCTTCTTCCCTTCTCTTTTCCCCTCTTCTTTTCTCTTCTTCTCTTCTCCCTTTTTTTTCTCTTCTGTTATCTTTTTTTCTCTCTCCTTTGCTTTTTTTTTCTCTTGAAGAACCCCGAACAGCCGTCGACGTGGCTGCCGATGATTGAAAGCTGTCGGCTCAGGGGCCGATAATTGAAAAGCTGTTGGCATGGAAGCCAATAATTGAAAAGCTGTCGACCCGAAGACCGATAATGAAAAGCTATCGGCTAGGAGTCGATGATTAAAAGCTGTTGGCGTGGGAGCCAATAATTGAGAAGCTGTCGACCCGAAGGCCGATGATTGAAAAGCTGTTGGCATGGGAGCCAATAATTGAAAAGATGTCGACCCGAAGGCCGATGATTGAAAAGCTGTTGGCATGGGAGCCAATAATTGAAAAGATGTCGACCCGAAGGCCGATGATTGAAAGCTGTCGGCATGGGAGCCAATAATTGGAAAGCTGTCGGCTCAGGAGCCGATGATTGAAAAGCTGTCGGCATGGGAGCCAATAATTGAAAAGCTGTCGGCTGGGGAGCCGATGATTAAAAGGCTGTCGGCTCAGGGGCCGATGAAGGAGGCCAGAATAGCCAAGGCTGGAAGCGGGCTGCGGGAGCCGAAGTTTGAAGATTAATGGGCCGCGAGGGCAAGAGGTAGGCCACGGTGGCCAATATTGGGCTCTACGAGCCGGAGCTGGGGAAAGTAGGCTTCGATGGCCGAAATTGAGTTTATTGCATACGCACATTTTTATTATTTATTATTTATTGTTATATTTCCTTTTATTCAAGCATGCAAGCATTCATTAGCAGGCATAACGTAAATATAAGTAAGGTAGCTCCCTCTATAGGGGATAGGATAGGGACGTCGCCCGTAATTCATAGATGCGGTGCGGGCCGCGAGGCACAATTGAGGGGTGGTGCACCCGTCAAGAGGATATCGCACGTCTTGCATGCATAGCCTAAATTCACGCATTTCACCCGAGGTAATTCTCTGTGGCCTGGCAGTGCAAATGTGTGAACAATGGGCCCTGACCATAGGGATATGTAGGTTTTCCTGGTGACATTCGAGGAGCACTCTAGCGCCTACACCTTAGTTCTGGGTTTTCGACTTTCGGTAGCTTCACACAGCCCCCATCTATTTATTTTGGTAGCGGATTTCACCGTTCGGCGCGAGTCTCCTCATGTGTCTCAATGGGGATTCCCGGCTACTAGGATTCATCATTATTATAATTCTATTACGGATTCTACCGTTCGGCGCGAGTCTCCTCATGTGTCTCAATGGGGATTCCCGGCTAATAGGTTTCATCCTTATTATAATTCGCTTCACCATTTCGCGCGAGTCTCCTCATGTATCTCAATGGGGATTCCCGGCTACTAGGATCCACGTGTCTCTCTTTTTTTTTTCCTCTCTTTTTTTTTTCTCTTTTTTTTTTAACAGTGGGGGTACGCAGCTTTTTTCTCACGATTACCTTTCACGCGAGTGCAGGAATTCAAGCATCCGTAGAGTGCTAAGAAGAAATTCGGGCAATCCCTATAGTTGAAGGCTATTGGACACATTAAGTGCGAAGTGTGGGAGCGTTGCCTCAGGTTTATTTTGTGAGTTGGGCTTAGCGATTCAGCCATGACTCTTCCCCTTGACGTGTGCACTCGCCATAATTGGGTTCCCTTCGAGCGTACGCCGTGACATCCGTGCATCTGGAATTAGGGCGATATTATTTAGCAAGGAAACACGGTCCTAGAAAATTTCAAGGAGGTGTATTATTCTATATTAAGCAACCACGCAAGCAGGGCAATCATGCATTCTCTTTTTCTTTTTGTTTCAATTTTCTTCCTTTTTTGTTTTGTTTTGTTTTTTTTTTGGTGGTGTTGTTGTCTTGTTGTTTTGTTTTTTTTTGTTTTTTTTGTTTGTTATTTGTTGTTTTTTTTTTGCGTATGTGTTTGTTTGTTTGTTTGTTTTTCTGTGTGTTTTTGTTTGTTTGTTTTTTTTATAAGAAAATATTGTTGTTATGTATAAGTGTAGTGGTAGTAAAGATATTAGGGAGGCAGACCGCAAAAGGGCTGAAAGGATATTAGGGAAGCGGGCTATAGAACCTGAAGTTGATATTGGAAGTAGGCCACAATAGCCAAAAGTCGAGAAGAGCGGGTTGCGAGAGCTAAATTATGGGAAGCATGCTACAGGAGCCGAAGTTACGGGAAGCGGGCCGTGAAGGTCGAATACTGGGAAGCAGGCCATGAAGGCCGAATTCTGGGAAGCAGGCTGCAAGAGCCAAGGATATTGGGAAGCAGGCTGTAAGAGCCGAAATTATGGGAAGCGGGCCGTGAAGGTCAAATTCTGGGAAGCAGGCCATGAAGGCCGAATTCTGGGAAGCAGGCTGCAAGAGCCGAGGGATGTTAGAAGTCGGCTGCGAAGCCAAAAGATATCGGAGAGCGTAGTGGGACGGGTGGATTAATCCTGCTAGTGGGCCCCGGCCGAAATGGCCCTGCAGAGGGGCGTTGGGTAGTGGGACGTGAGAGTCGAAGAGAAGGGTCTCTTTTGTTCTCTGGTCGGGGGAGAGTCCGGACCAAAGCGAAAGGTTTATTCTCTTGACTGGGCAGCTGTCGGCTGGGGTGCCAATGATGAGATAGCTGTCGGCTAGGAGCCAATGATGAGGCAACTGTCGGCTCAGAGGCCAATGATGAGATAGCTGTCGACCCGAAGGTCGATAATGAGGTAGCTGTCGGCTAGGCGCCGATGATTAGGTAGCTGTCGGCTGGGAGCCGATGATGAGGTAGCTGTCGGCTAGGAGCCGATGAGTAGGTAGCTGTCGGCTAGGAGCCGATGATTAGGGTTGGTCGGTTTAACGCCCCGTCGGCGGAAAGTCTAGTTCATTTAACGCCCCGCCGGCCGAAGGTCTAGTCGGTTTAACGCCCCGCCGGCGGAAGGTCTAGTCGGTTTAACGCCCCGTCGGCGGAAGGTCTAGTTGGTTTCTATTTGTCGGATGGCTGGAGGTCGGAGGTAAAAGTTTGCCTCGTGACCCTTCTTTCTCTTCTTCTCTTCTTCTTTTGTGTGGGGCGGCGGGCTCGAAGACCGCGTCTGCCTCGGGACTCTTTCTCTCTTCTCTTCTCTTCTTCTTTTGTGGAGAGGCAGGTGCAAGGACCATGCTCGCCTCATGATTCTCTTTTTTTTTCTTTTGTAGAGAGGCGGGTGCAGAGACCATGTTCGCCTCATGATTTTTTTCTTCTTCTTCTTTTGTTCTATTCTTTTTTTTTGAGAGGCAGCTGCAAGGACCATGCTCGCCTCATGGGTGCTTTCTCTTCTATTCTTCTTTTTTATGGAGAGGCAGGTGCAAGGACCATGCTCGCCTCATGTCTCTTTTTTTCTTCTATTCTTCTTTTGTAGAGAGGCAGGTGCACAGACCTTGCTCGCCTCGTGTGTCTCTTCTTCTTCTTTTGTTCTATTCTTTTTTTTGTGGAGAGGCAGGTGCAAGGACCATGCTCGCCTCATGTGTGCTTTCTCTTCTTCTTTTATGGAGAGGCAGGTGCAAGGACCATGCTCGTCTCATGATTCTTTTTTTCTCTTCTATTCTTCTTTTCTTCTTTTGTGTAGAGAGGCGGGTGCAGGGACCATGTTCGCCTCATGTCTTTTCTTTCTCTTCTTCTTTTATAGAGAGGCAGGTACTAAGACCGTGTTCGCCTCATACGTCTTGTTTTGGTTCTGCTCTCCTTCTTTTGTGTGAAGAGGCGAGTTCAGGGACCACGTCTGCCTCATGTGTCTCTTCTTTCATTTTCTTCTCTTCTTTTGTTTGGTGAGGCGGGCTCGAGGGCCACGTCTGCCTCATGTCTCTTTTTTTTTCTTTTTTCTCATTAGCGCTTCCGTGCTGGAGCGTATTTCTCTTAATGGGCCCCCAGGTTGGGGTGTAGCTTCACTGGGTGTGCATCCCCCCTTGAGGGGTGTGTTTTGCCTCTCTGCTCCTGTGCCCCCAGGCGGGGTGTATTTTTTTTTGGCTCCTATGTCCCCAGACCAGGGCCTGTGTTGTTTTTTTTTTAAAAAAAAAATGCCCCCAAGGCGGGGTGTAGCTTACTTCGAATGCCCCCATGGCGGGGTATATTCTTCGCGGCTTCTATGCCCCCAGGTGGGGTATGTTTCTTCTTCGTATGCCCCTAAGCCAGGGTGGACTTCTCTTCATATGTCCCTGAGCCGGGGCGTGTTCTTTATAGCTTCTAGACCCTCGAGGCGAGGTATGCTTCTTCTTCATATGCCCCTAAGGCGGGGTATGTTTTTTTCTCCATATGCCCCTGGTACGGGGCGTGTCTTTTGTTTCTTATACCCCCCCATAGCGGGGGTGAATTCTGCTCCCTTTCTACCCCTGAAGGCGGGGGAGTGCTTCTCTTCATAGGTCCCCGGCACGGGGTGTATCTCTTGCTTCTTATGCCCCCCTGAGGCCGGGGTGCATCTCTTTACGGCTTCTGTGCCCCCGAAGCAGGGTATGTTGTTTCTTCAAATGCCGCTTGGGCGGAGTATATCTTTCTTCTTATGCCCCCGAGGCGGGATGTATGTCTCTTCGTTTCTGTGCCCCGGGTCGGGGTAGATGCTCTGCATGTGTCCCCGGGTAGGGGTGTAGCTTTGTCTCCCATGGAGGGGGGGTGTGTGTTGTTTCTTCAAAAGCCCCCAGACCAGGGTGTATTCTTCTCTTTCTTATACTCCCGAGGCGGGAGGGGTTCTCTTCATGTGCCCCCGGGAATGGGGATATGCTTCTTTCTTCAAGTGTCCCCAGGCCGGGGTGAATTCTTTTTTTTTTAGACACCCCGGGGGGAATGTTTGCTTCTTGTGCTCCCAAGGTGGGGTGTATTTTTTGCTTTTGATGCCCCCAAGGTGGGGTGTATTTTTTTGCTTTTGATGCCGCCAAGGTGGGGCACATTGCTGCTTCTGATGCCCCAGAGCGAGGTATCCCTTTTTTTTTTATATGCCCCCGGCACGGGGTGTATTCCGCTTCTAGTGCCCCCAGAGTGGAGTGTATTGCCGCTTTTGATGCGGGGTGTAGTTCTTGCTTTTTATGCACCCGAGGCGGGGTGAATTCTTCTTCTTTGTTTATGTGCCCCCATATCGGGGTGTATTCCTCTCTTCATATACTTCCCAAAGCCGGGGGATGTTGTTTGTTCTGCTTCAGATGTCCCCCCCCCCCCCCGGGGGGGTTAATGTTGCTTCATGGACTCCGAGCTTGGGGTATGCTCCTTCAAAGGTCCCTAAGCCGAGGTGGATTCTCTTTTCTTCTCATGCTCCCAAGGCGGGATGTAGCTTCTTCAAGTACCCCTAAACAGGAGCGGATTCTTTATGGCTTCTATGTCCCCTGGCGGGGTATGCTTTTTTCTTCAAATACCCCTAGGTCGGGGTGGACTTCTCTTCATATGCCCCTGAGTCGGGGCGTGTTTTTTTATAGCCTCTAGGCCCTCGAGGCGAGGTATGCTTCTTCTTCAAATGCCCCCGAGACGGGAGTGTGTTTCTTGGCTTCATATGCCCCGGACGTGGGGTACATCTTTTGTTTCTTATGCCCCCGAGCCGGGATGTAGCTTCTTGGCCTCATATGCTGCCGAGGCGAGGGGTATGTTGCTTCATGTGCCCCCGGGGGGGATGCATTTTGCCTCTACTACCCCGTGGTGGGGTATATCTCTTGGCTTCTTACGCCCCCAAGGTGGGGTGTATTTTCTTCTTGTGCCCCCGGGGTGAGGTATGTTGCTTTTTGCACCCCAAAGGTGGAGTGTACTTATTTTCAAGTGCCCCTGAGTCGGGGCGTACCTGTGTCTTACATGCCCCCCCTGCGGGGTGAGCTTGGCTTCTTGTGCACCCGGGGCGGGGTGAGTTCTTCTCCTTTGCATGCCCCTAAGTCAGGGCGTGTTCTTTATAGCTTCCAGGCCCTCAAGGCGAGGTATATTTCTTCTTCAAATACCCCCAAGACGGGGGTGTGATTCTCCCGCTTCCTCTGCCCCAGAGTGGGATATACTTCTCTTTGTATTCCCCTAAGCCAGGGTGTATTCTTTTCGCTTCATATGCCCCCAGGGTGGGATGCGCCTTATGCTTCTCATGACCCCAGGATGGAGTGCATTCTCTTCGTGTGCCCCCGGCACGATGGTGTATCTTTGCTTTTTATGCCCCCAAGGGGGATTCTTCTTCTTTTGCCCCGACACGCTGGGGAATTTTTACTTCTTGTGCCCCGAAAGTGGGGTGTATTTTCTTGATGGCTCATGTGCCCCTGTTGGTAGGGTATATGCTTCTTCTTCAAATTCCCCTAAGGCGGGGTGTATTCTTTGTTGCTTCATGTACCCCCCGAGTCGGGGCGAATTCTCTTCATGTGCCCCTAGAAGTGGGGTGTGGTCTCTTCCTGTGCACCCAAGCAGGGTATATCGCTGCTTGCAATGTCCCCCGAGGCGGGGTATCCTTCTTCTTCAAATAGCCCTAAGCCGGGGCGTATTCTTTATGGTTTCTATGCCCCCATAGCGGGGTATGTTTTTTTTTTTTAATCCCCCTAAGATGGGGTGGACTCTTTTCTTCTTATGCTCCCAGGGCGGGATGCAGCTTCTTCAAATGCCCCTAAGCCGAGGCGTATTCTTTATGGCTTCTATGTCCCCTGGCGGGGTATGTTTCTTCTTCAGACACCCCTAAGCCGGGGTCGACTTCTCTTCATATGCCCCTAAGTCGGGGCGTGCTCTTCATGGCTTCTATGTCCCCAGGCGGGGTAGGTTGTTTCTTCAATTGCCCCTTAAGCGGGGTATACTTCTTCTTCATATGCTCCCAAGTCGGGATGTGGGTCTCTTCGCTTCTACGCCCCCAACCGGGTTGTATTCTTGCTGCTTGTGTCCCCGTTGGCGGGGTGAGTTCTTCTTCTCATGTTTGTGTGCCCCGGAGCGGGGTCTAATTTCTTTCTTTATATCCCCTCCTAGCTCGGGGTATACTCTAGCTTCTTATGCCCCCATATCGGGGGACACTCTTCTTCTTCTTATGCGCCCAGGGTGGAGGGTGTTTCTTTCTTCGTATGCCCCCTTGGTGGAGTGTGTTTCTTCTGCTTCTTATGCCCCCAGGCCGGGGTGTATCCTCTTCGTATGCCCCTGGCGAGGGGTGTATCTTTTGCTTCTTGTGCCCTCATATCGGGGTGTATTTCCCCTTCAAAGGCCCCTAAGTCGGGGTGCAGCTCTATTTCTTCTTACGTCCCCAGGTCGGGGCGGATTCTTCTTTAAATTCCCCGAAGCCGGGGTGTAGCTTTTGCTTTGTGTGCCCCTCAGTCGGGGCGGATTCTCTTCATGTGCCCCTGGGAACGGGGTGTATTTCTTTTTTTTGCCTCCTATGCCCCGTAGCAGGGTATATATATTCTTTTCATCCCCATGGAGGGGTATGCACATGCTCTCTTTGGGAGTGGTGGCCGTGCTCGACCTCATTGCTACAAAACATTCCCCACAGCGGGCAACCATTCACCAAGCTACAATTGTGGCTAGATGGGTCTTTTAACAACCATCCGGGGGCCGTTTTGTGCCAGATGGAGGCAGCAGGAAGGAGGAACGAGCGGGGTCATTACACCGCGGACTCGGAACCTCCTAGAGTCGGGCGGGACGCCGGGCTTCTTCTTGCTCTTCTGGTCGGCGATGTTGGCCGACTTTTCTTCTTTCTCTTTTTCTGCTCCTTTTTTCCTTTCTCTTTTTTTTTCTTCTCTCTTATTTTTGCCCCTTCTTCTCTTCTCTTCTTTTTTGTATGATTGACCAGGGTGGGGGTGCAGGAGAGCGCTCACCCCCTCAGGGAGGGGATGAGTGGTTCGCTTCACCACATCAACCCCACAATGGTAATCTTTGTTCGGCATGGGTCTTGGCGGACGTGACCGTACAACCCTCTCTTGCCAATTCTTTCTCCTTTCTTTTGCTTCTTTCTTTTCTCTTTTTCTTATTTTCTTCCTTTCTTCTTTTCCTCTCTTTCTTTTTTGAGGAAAAGGGGGGGTGTTTAATTTCCCCTCCCTTCTCTTCTCTTTCTCTTCTCCTTTTTTTATAACAGCCCCCACGATTCCCGGAAGCTGCATATGCTTCGAAGCAGCCTCCCCGAGACCACGAAGGCAGCTGCACCGAGTCTGGCTTTTCTCCCCATAGGACTGGCGAAGATAGCACCTGCCATTCATCAAAGCAGGCAAACATCGTTAATTAGGGGGGGCCATGAGGCCCTGAATCCCGGCGAAGAGATGAAGGGTGGTTTGGTCCCACCGGGCGTGCCAGAATTGTGGACGCACTTTTTTTCACTTGTTATTCTCTGGTTGGTTTATTCGTTTATTAAGTGCGTGGGCGTGCCAGTCACCGAGGTGACAATTTATTCGAGCTCCGAGGAGCCCATGGTGCGCTCGATCTGACTTCGTCAGTCGATTGTGTGGTTCGTGTCGGGACCAAAACCCGTCGCGCCATAAAGGTTACGGCGTCATTTACATCCCCCATACGAGGGAATACCCTTGATTAATCGCCGAGATTCAGGGCCTCATGGCCAAGAAATTAATTACATGAAAGGTCTATTACGCGGCATTGAAATCCTCACACGAGGGCGAGAAGAAAAACCATTCGCGGTCATGTCGGTCATGTGTTGACCATTTAATGTTCGGACGAATGTCCGGCTCGATAAAATCGCGGTTGTCGCGGGAAAACTGGAGCGTATGTATCCAGTATATGGCAATTTATTGTTCAGATGAACGGAAAACGTTCGGCTAAACCTCGGCTGGAGCGGTCGGAAACCGGTAAATCTGTTGGCCCGGTGCAAGAGCAAGCTGCGACCATACTGCGGTGGGCCCCCCGCGGTCGAAACAAGACTTGTATGAGCGTCATTGATATTTCCGGTGCCAAGGGGGCGACGAGGGAATATCCCTTGAATCGGCTGAAAAGCCCTATGTCCGGAGAAGCGGGCGTTCTAAACGTGTCGGTCATTCAGGAGACCGTTTAATGTTCGGACGGGTGTCCGATATTGGGAATATCGTAATCGTCGCGGAAAGACCGAGAGTGTATGTGTGCCGGGACACGGGAAGTTTTATTATTCCGAGACACTGAAAACGTTCGATTGAATCTCGGCTATTATATCCGGAAACCCGTGAATCTATTGGCCCGGTGCGAGATCGAGTCGGGACCATGCCGGGGGCGCCTCCCGTGATCCAAACGGGGCTCGCGTGGGCAGCGTTAATATTTCTGGTGTCGGAGGGCAACGGGGAAAAGTCCCGGGACTAGGCTTCGGAACTGAAAACGTGTTCGAGAGGAACAGGCTGTAGACCGGAGATATGAGCCAGACGATGACCATGATCGGGACGGGCCCGAGGTCTAAATATGGCCCACGGAGGTCTTATTGATATTCCCATGGGAGGAGTCCAGGGGTGGCGAGAGCCGTCTCGTTCTATTCCGATTCTGTCGGTCACTTGCGGACCTTTCCATGCTCTGGCAAGGGCCCGTATTGAGAGCGTGACGGGGGTGGACGCGACCCCGTACCAATGTATGCCGAGTTTACGACAATTTCAATGAAAGAGCGGGAGCAAATCCCGATAGGAACGGGTCGGAATTGGTGAGCTATTGGCCCAGGGCAATGCCGGCTCACAACCATGTTGGGGTAGGAGCCACCGGCTATGAAAGTCGCTCACGGGCCTTTTCATGTTCGGACATGGGTCCGTATTAAGAACTCGGCGGGAATCGACGTGAACCCGTTCAAATGTCTGCCGAACGTGCGGCAATTTCAGTAGTGGCTCGGAAGGGATCCGGCCTGAGAAACGAGTCCGGTTCAATCGGAATGTCGGCCCTAGGCGAGGTCGGGTCGTGGCCAGTTCGGGATGATTCCCAAGACTCAGACCCAGCCCGCAGGGGCGGCGTCGTTGTTCCTTCAGCACCGGGTCGCAGGGGAGACTGGGCTGCGGTGCGGGTCTCATTATTTTATTATTGTTTAAAAATTTATCATTATTATTCATTAATGTGTGCGTATCTTTGAGTGAGTTCGTTATTACTATTTGTTTAATTTTTTGTGGTTTATTCATTTATTATTGTTATTATTAGGTTTGTTTTTATTGTTTGTTCGTTTTATTATCATTCATTTGCTTGTCGTGTTTCGTTAAATTTGTTATTATTATTTATTTTGGTTATCATTTATTTATTTATCATTCTTAGTGAGTTTGTTATTATTATTCATTCATTTTTTTGTTATCATTTATTTGTCTAATTATTATTATTGTTATTATTTTTAAGCTTATTATTATTATTATTACTTATTCCTTTATTATTCTTATTTATTTATTCATTTTTTTGAATCCGTTATTATTATTATTGTTATTATTATTACTCATATTTTCCGGAGAGAGAATGGGCCATTAGGGGGCTAAAAGGGGTGTACCGCTGAAGGGCTGAAGGCGTGCCGCTGAAGGGCTAGGAGGGTGTACCGCTGAGGGGCCTGGGGGTGTGCCGCTGGAGGGCTAAGGGAGCGTGCCGCTGGAGGGCCTGGGGCGTGTGCCGCTGGAGGGCTAGAAGAGTGTGCCGCTGAGGGCCAGGGGTGTACCGCTGGAGGGGTTGAAAGGGTGTGCCGCTGAGGGCCAAGGGGTGTACCGCTGGAGGGCCAGGGGGGTGTGCCGGCGAAGGGCGCGAGTGGGCATACCGGTGAAGGGCCTGGGGGCTGTGCCGGTGAAGGGCGTGCCGGCCAAGGGTGGCTGGAGGGTGTACCGGCGAGGGGCATGGGAGTCCGCTTCTCTTCCATTTCTTTTAAGGCTTTTCTTTTCTTCTTTTCTTTTCTCTCTTTTTTTTTTATCAAGTTTTGCATGGGTTTCTTCTTTTCTTCTCTTGATTAATTTTCATTCTTTCATTCGTGAGGGCGGATGTTCAAGTTGTTTAGTTGTTGTTCGATTTGGTTCTTTTTATGTTGATTACGGTTCCATTGCGTCGGTTAAAGCATTTTACCGTTGTTCTTTTCGTTTATTTGTTGCTGTCTCTTGTCTTTTAATGTGTTATAGTTTCTAACGAAAATTCGACAGCATCTCCCCTTAACCCGAGCGTAAGGGAGATAAAGGAAACGCGCCCACATGGAGTGGCGGAACCCGACAACTGGAGGTGGGCACCCGGGGGGGCAGCAACACCTTTGTAGAACCTCGGCAAACACGAAGGAAAGCAACGGGGCCTAAGGCCTGTGGAATTGGACGAGGCAGACTGGGTTTCGGCCAAGGCGTACCGGGCTAGGGCATGGCCAAAGTGTGTGCCGGGCTCAAAGAGTGTACCGCCGAGGGCCTAAAAGGGTGTACCGGCCAGGGGCCAATGGGGTGCACCGCTGGGGGTCAAAAGGAGTGTACCGGCCAAGGGCTAAGGGCCAAAGAGTGTGCCGGCCAAGGACTCAACGGGGTGTACCGCTGAGGGTCAAAAGGGTGTGCCGGCCAAGGGCTAATTGGGCGTGCCACTGAGGGCCAGAAGGCGTGTACCGGGCAAGGTGGAAGGATGGGCATACCGGCCAGAAGGGCTAAGGGTGGACCGGGGATGTTGGTTGGCTAAGCCGAAGGAAATCTTGGTAGGGGGGAGAGAGGCTCAAGGGGCCTCAGGATAGAAGCGTTGGGCCTGGGTGTCCAAGGAGAAACGGAAGGGCGTCTCCCTTTAGGCAAATGAGCAGAAGTAGCAGCGGGGAGGTGGAAGGGCAGCAGGCCATTCCCCCCTGCTCTTCTTCTCTTCTTTCTCTTCTTTTCCTTCTTCTCTTCAGGCGGTGGCGGCGGGTAGAGCGGCAACACTCTGCCCTCTCTTCCTTTCCTCTCTCTTCGCACAGGCGACAACGGTGGGTGGAGCGGTGAGCCCTCTCCCCTCTCTTCTTCTCTTCCCTCTTCTTCTCTTCTTTTCTTTCTTTTCTTCTCTTCGCGCGGACGATGGAGGATGGAGCAGCAGGGGGGGAGCTTCCCCTCCTCTTCTTCTTCTCTTCTTCTCTTCTTCTTCTTCTCTTCGCACGGACGGCGGTGGACGGAGTAGCAGGAGGGAGCCCTCTCCCCTCTCTTCCTCTCTTCCTCTTCTTCTCTTCTTTTCTTCTTCTCTTCTTCTCTTCTCTTCTCCCTCTGTGTGTCTGTCTGTATGGATGCCCCCCCCCATTCGCAGCGAAGAAGAGGGGTCTTATACCCCCCGTGGCGGGAGCCTCCGGAGGCGGGAGGCGTCCGAAGTGCATTTAATGGGAGTTGACTCCCTTATCCTGGGTGGCAGGAGGAGTAGGCAACGTGTCTCAATCCCCGGCCGACACCTCGGGCAGCCCATTGCGCGCCAAGGATTCATAGGGCGTGGGCATCACGTCGTCCTGCCGGAGCATGCCGCTGAACGGGTGAAAGCCCGTGCCGCTTGAAGCCTGCAAAAGCGTGCCGCTGGAAGAGCTCGCAGGCGTGCCGCTGAGGAGCCTAAAGGGCGTGCCGCTGGAGGGTCGACGGGCGTGCCACTGAAGGGCTTAAGGCGCGCCGGCGGAGGCCAGCGGGGGTGTGCCGGCGAGGCGCTCCCTGGGCGTGCCGCTGGGGAGGCGCGAGGGCGTGCCGCTGAAGCGCGCCAAGAGCTGTGCCGCTGAAGGGCATGCCGCTGAACAGGGCAAAGGGGTGTGCCGCTGAAGGGGCTGCCAGGGCGTGCCGCTGAAGGCGTTGAGGGCGTGCCGCTGAGGGCTGCCAGGAGTGTGCCGCTGAACGGCTTGAGGGGAGCGTGCCGCTTAGCGGCCTGGAGGGGGCAGAGGGGCGTGCCGCTGAAGGGCTGCCCTGGGGCGTGCCGGCGAAGGGGCTAAGGACGCGCCGCTGAAGGAGCCCAAGGGGCGTGCCGCTGAAGGGGGCGGCCAGGGTGTGCCGCTGAAGGGCAGCCTGGGTGTGCCGCTGAGGGGCACATGGCCGTGCCGCTGAAGGGTTAAATGGGCAGTTTGGAGCCCGTTGTGAGCACGAGTTGTGGCCCGTTTAATTTTTTTCGAGGCCCATGGGTTATGGGGCTCTTGTTAGTTGATTTCTCTTAACTGTCACGACTCCGGGGACGGCTTCACGGCAGTGTGCATATTTGGGGGTCTGGACGACAAATCTCTCCGGGGCTTCTTCACTCGACGCCGTTGTTGATGCGAGGCCGAGCAGGACATCTGGGTGTGCAATTTTCGGTGTCCACACGGCCCTACGATGGACCGTTATTTGTTATGAGGGTTTATTAGCCCTTTTGCTTCTGGGTAAGCGACGGCCCTAGCTTGGAGCGTCGTTCCCGTGTAACGCGCCGGTGCCTGGCCGTTACTTTGCTTTCATCACTTTTCCTTGGGGTTAAGTCAGTTGATCTAACACGCTTGACCCAGCGCGTTAGATGGAAATAACGCGCCTTGCCCTGGCCGTTACTTTCCGTTGACTGACTTTGACCTGTTGAGGCGGTTCCTCCGACGGATGTGTTCCCATCCGTTGTTTTGAGTATAACGTGCCTACCCCTGGCCGTTATATTCTGCGTGGACGAGGTTGGGTGGCTGTCCCGTTGGAAGCGACGGTGGAGCCCCTGTGCGTCGTTAGAGAGTAACGCGCTCACCCCCTGTCCGTCGTTTGCTGTGGTGTTGGGTTGAGGGTGGCTATGCCGTTGTGAGTAACGGATAGGCCCCCGTGCGTCGTTTGGTTCTGACGGCCCTCCCCTGCCGCGCTGTTTCGTGAGTGACGCGCCTGGCTTAGCGCGTTGCTTCGTTTTGGGTTTGGGTGGCTATGCCGTTGGGAGTAACGGTGGAGCCCATGTGCGCCGTTTGCTTGTAACGCCCCTGGTCCCGTGCGTTACTTGGCTTTTGTGTGTTTTGTAGGTTGTTAGGGTGGTGTGAGCGACGGCCTGTGTCCGTCCGTCGTTTGGGAAATAACGCCCCTGAGCTAGACCGTCACTTGCTAATAACGGTCTAGGGCCTGTGCGTTGCTTCCCTTGTGCCTTGGTTTTCCGCCCGATGATTCTGTGTGTCTTGGCTTGTCCTTGTGGTCTGCCCGTTGTCCCGTGGATGTCTTCTGACGTCCTATGAGGGTTAAGACTACGTTGTGAGGTAGCCAGGAGTCTTCTTACTTGTGGTAGGATCCTTGATCCTACTCTTGTATGCTTTTGTTGTTTGGGTTTCGGTCAACCCGGTGTGACCCAGTGGTTGACGTGTGACCTTGTCTGTGCGTGTCTTGGCGGTTCTGTCCTATCCAAGACGCTGCTTCTGGATGTTTCGAGGTGTTGTTCTACCTCGGTTTGCATGTCCAGCTGTGCTGAGGGTTCTTGGTGCTTCCCTCAGGTCTCCGTGTGTTGTTTTCTGCGGAGCGTGGTTTTTCTGGCCTAGGATTAGACCGATTGGCGGCTTGTCCCGCTGTTTGTGACGATCTTGCCTTTGAGTTGTTCAACTCAGGATCGTTACATAGGAGGTCTAGTTGCTTGTCCTGAGTTGTCGGCTGTGGTGATGCTGCCATTTGGTGCTTAGAAGTACGAGTAGATGGGCGTGGTTGCCTGTCTGTACTTCGGCACTTGTGTTTTGAGCTTCTGTGTCGTGTGAAGCCTCCACTTGTGTGACCTAAGGCCTAGAGGTGCCGACCCGCTAGCGGATGGCGGAGGGGTTTTCCCGGTGAGCGGTTTTTAGTTAGTTCCGCGGGCTCCTAGTCAACGGTGGCGTCCTGCCGAGGGAGAATACTAGCTAGAGGTCCTCGCTTAGACTATAGCCAGTGTGTGCACACGTGGTCAGGGACTGAGGACTTACGTCGACGGGCGTGACCCTGACTAGTTACTTGTTTGCTGTTACTGTTTGGTTCAGCTAGTGTCTACATCTCTGCTGTTGTTACAGCAGTACTATAGGTGAGACACTTGAGGTGCAGCATGAGACGTCAGTGGACGCAGCTGGCTTTTTAAGGAGGTGCTTCCGTCACGTGACGCGTAGCTCTTCGCGTTTTCTCGCGCGTTGTGACCTTTGCGAGTTGCCCGTTCGTGGCTGTGCTCGAGGTCAGTGTTCTGTCGTCTGCACGATGTTCTGATCGTGCGTGGGGCTTTGTGCACGACGTTCTCTGCCGTGTTTTGTCTGTTTCCCGGTGTCGACGTTCGCCTTCGCCTTTGTTTGGGGCTGGTTGACAGACTGGTGTACCCTTCTGTGTGAGTTTAGGGTCATCCACCTGTTGCCTTTTTGTTTGCAGTAGTTTGGGATGCCGAGGTTAGTTCGGTAACCGCTTATTTGGTGCGGGTTCTCACCCTCTCCTGCGTGTTCCCTACTCCTACTTCCCGTCTGTTCCTTTACAGCTTTGTAGTGTAGCTTTCCTGCTTTGCTACGTTGCTGTTCTCGCTGAGTTTGTTGCTGCTTTCGTTGCCTTTGCTTTGTGTGTTTTCCAGTGGGGATCCGCATGACCCCTACTGAGTTTCTGTTGAGACTCACCCCTGCTGCTTTTCAGGTGGGTTTCGACGTCTGCCTCTGCTGTTCCTGGCGGAGTGCTCGCTTGCTGTTGTAGCTGCCAGCTGTACCTGCGTCGGGCTTCTCCCGACTTCTGTGTACGTTTCTTTCTGTCAGACTGTACTGTGCTAGACTTGTTGTCTTTCCTTTGGGCTGGACTCTGTGTTTAATTGTTAAAAATTTATTAATGAAGTTGTAATTTTATTTCTGTTACTTTAGCAATCCAATCTAATGAAATTTACTTGCTTACTGTTATATCTCTGTGGCTTTAATGTACTCTACACATGCCTTCCTAACCCTTCAGGGGCCTCATCAGTCTCTTGGGTGGCCTCCCCAGTTCTTGACATTGGTGTATCGATGTTATCGGTATATCGGTATCCTGAACTCTGGGTCGTTACAGCTGGTATCAGAGCAGTGTTCTGAGATGTTCGGAGTTTTTCTTTTCTGAGCTATCAGAGCGTTGTTGTGTGAAGTACATGGGAATCCGAGATATACAGTTTCCAGAGTCCTTAGGCCCAGTACAGTCTCTTGCTGGCGTAGGTGTTGCGATGGTTTATCGCAGTGCTTCTCGCGTATGGTCTTGTACGTGCTTCGTTGGCACTGTACGAGATGGTTTTTGCTCTCGTCTGGATGTGACGATGTGCTTCGTTCAGTTTTGAAGTTGGTCTCGATCGTGTTGCACTTGGCAGTGTTTGTCGGTTGGCATGAACCTGCTGTGCATTGTTCGAACTGTTTTCTGTATTTTGCTCAGGTAGCTTATGACTTTTTAGCGTTGGTGTGATGGCCATGCACGTTCTTACGTTGCTTTGGTTATCCCGGCTTGAGTCTGCTTAGCTTCTGATGCATTGTTGTTTTCGTTGTTTCGGTTGTCGTGTTGCCTCGATTGAGAAGTTGCTCGAGCGAACCTAGGATTTTCCCTTCCTGGTGAGCTGTTGTTGTAGAGCTTGTTGCTTCTCGTCCCTTCTTGGTGAAGTTTTTTCGAGGTTAACCTTGGAATTGTTGTCTTAGTGCTGCCTTGTCCTGTGTCTGCTTAAGCATAGACAGCTTTGTGTTGAGCCTGATCTGCTCCTTGTTGTACGGTTGCTTGGCTTTGGACTCCGTAATGGTGTTAAGAGCTGTTGTGCACCGTAGTTGTCGTGCTGTGTCTAACGGCCGATGCATTGTGAAGGCTCATTTGTTGTTTTAGGACGTGAAGGTAAGCTGAGATTGATGCTTTCCTTGTGCTTTGTGCTGAAGCTGGTGCTCTTCTCTTGTTGCACTTAGGCTCCTTGAGTTCGGTTATTCGTTGGATCGGTGCGCGTGGCGTGTGAATTGCGATCTTGTTGATTGCGATGACGCTGGTGTGTGCTGAGATGCGATTTCCGATGTTGTTTTGTTGCCTGTGCGCATTGTTGAGGGTGCAGCTGAAGTGTGTGGGTTGGCTACCCGTTTGTCGAGAAGTCCTTTCCTTCTCGATGTGGCTTCGTCTTGGCTTTTTGTGCCTTGACTTTGTCGGTTGCCGTGCCATTGTTTTTGGTTTTTCGATGTTGGCATGAGCTTGTGCGAGTGTTGGGGAATTTGTCGGCATTCCTTGCTGATTGAGTACCCTTTTTCTCTGCATTTTTCTTTCTGGGGTGTTGTGCTCTTGAGGCGTGTTGCTAGTCCTTGAGTTGCGTTCCCCGAGGTTGTTGTCGTTTCTCGTTGTTGTGGGTCTTCTCTTGGTGAGCAGTTTGATGCGTGACCTGACTTTAGTGGTCGTGTGCTCAGCTGTTCTTGTGCCTTAATGTGACCCTGCTTGCAGATGTGTTCCTTGGCCCTGTGTGTTGTGCAGAGCCAGAATTCTGCAGGTGTTGCCGTTGTGATTGTTTTTGTAAGTGCTGTTTCTCTATGATTTTGTGTCCTTGCCTTTGGACCATTGTCTTGTCAGTTAGCTTTGCTGTACTCTTTTTCCTTGGAGTTAGCTTGCGACTCTATCAGATGTGATATCTGAGTGAGGATTGACTTGATGGTGTCTGTGGTCCAGTGGTGTTGTCGTCGTTGGTGTCCTGTGTGCCAGGTGTTCCCTGTTGCCTTTGTCACTAGAGCCGATGATGTGGTCGAGCTGTCAGCTGGGAGGACTGTGTCTCCTTGTGTGAGCTGCTGCTTGCCGTGTTGTTATTGTGTTTTTCGGTGTTGGTTCTCGATTATTGTGGCTGTCGTGTCTCTTGCCCTATGAGACGTAAACGACGTTGCCCTTGCTTCGGAGGTGTTAGTTGTGTTCACTTTGGTGTCATGCTCGTGCTGTGGACTTGCTGTCTTGGAAGCTAGAGTGTGTACCTGTAGTTGTGACCTGACGGTGTCCCTCTGAGCTGTGTTTTTCGAGTCTTGTATTGTTGGGTTGCTCTCCCTTGCTTCTCCTTTGCTAGTCCTTAATTTCGAGGGCGAAATTTCTTAAAGGAGGGGAGGATGTAATGACCCGGTTTCTTGTCGGATCTTTGTCGAATCCTTTGCAGGTCTCGTAGGATCTTTAATGGATCTTTCGGGTCTATTTCGGATTGGTTTCGTTGAGTTTCGGTTCGCTTTGGTGGCTTCCGAGTTGAGTTGACGAGCCGTGTGGGTTTTTCTCACGTACTAGTTACGGAATCCTACGGTGAGTTTGTTTGTCAATTCTCGAACTCGTGGATGCTGCAGCGACGATGTACTCGTCGAGCCGGTCGTTTCGACTATTTTTGCGTATTTTTCTGAATTTGTGCATTTTCGGCGCATTTTTCAGAATTTTCGGAAATTAGGAAAATTTCCTAATTTCTTTTCCTTTTTCTTTCCTCTTTCTCTCTCTCCTTCTCATTCGCGCGACCGTCCCTCTCTCTCCCGTTCTCTCTCGTTCTCTCCCCTTTCCGGCTCCGGCTGCAGACGGAGGCGTGCGTGGGCGAGGTGGCGAGGCCGTGGAGCTGTCGAGGTGCGCGATAGGGCGAGGATCGGATCGATTCTGGCGCGATCCCGAACGGTGGATTCAAAGCCGGTGAAATCGGTTCGCGAGTGGTTTTCGGCGTGGTTTAGTCCTTTCGGGGCGCGGTTTCTTCGGTGGAGGTAGGGTGACGGATCCTTGCTTCTTCATCTTCGTTTTCCCTGCCATTGCACGGCGTTCGGCTAGGAAACGAGCGTGTTTGGGCTTGTTTTGCCTAAACCGTGATTTTCGTGGTTTTTAGGGTCGGCCGGTAAACGGTGACCGTTTACGGTTCAGTTAGTTTCTAAATGACCGCAGGGATGTTAGAATCCCATCCACGTAGTTTTCGTGCGATTTGGTGTTCATTCGAGGCCGGTAGAAGTCCGGGAACCTCGGTGACCCACTTAGGGTTGATTTGGTAAAATCGCCCGAATCTTGCGTTTTTGTGCGTGCATGTGGGCGTTTTGGCCCTTGAATATTGTATTTTGTCGAATGGGTTTGTATCCCCTGCGTTTCGGCGTGAATGGGGCGTGGAACGGGCCGATCCGGCCATTCCTCTGTTTTCCCGCCGTAACCGAAGTAGCGGTCTAGCCAGCGACCGTCACTCGCTTTTGACGGCCCTACGATGGACCGTTATTTGGTATGAGGGTTTATTAGCCCTTTTGCTTCTGGGTAAGCGACGGCCCTAGCTTGGAGCGTCATTCCCGTGTAACGCGCCGGTGCCTGGCCGTTACTTTGCTTTCATCGCTTTTCCTTGGGGTTAAGTCAGCTGATCTAACGCGCTTGACCCAGCGCGTTAGATGGAAATAACGCGCCTTGCCCTGGCCGTTACTTTCCGTTGACTGACTTTGACCTGTTGAGGCGGTTCCTCCGACGGATGTGTTCCCATCCGTTGTTTTGAGTATAACGTGCCTGCCCCTGGCCGTTATATTCTGCGTGGACGAGGTTGGGTGGCTGTCCCGTTGGAAGCGACGGTGGAGCCCCTGTGCGTCGTTAGAGAGTAACGCGCTCACCCCCTGTCCGTCGTTTGCTGTGGTGTTGGGTTGAGGGTGGCTATGCCGTTGTGAGTAACGGATAGGCCCCCGTGCGTCGTTTGGTTCTGACGGCCCTCCCCTGCCGCGCTGTTTCGTGAGTGACGCGCCTGGCTTAGCGCGTTGCTTCGTTTTGGGTTTGGGTGGCTATGCCGTTGGGAGTAACGGTGGAGCCCCTGTGCGCCGTTTACTTGTAACGCCCCTGGTCCCGTGCGTTACTTGGCTTTTGTGTGTTTTGTAGGTTGTTAGGGTGGTGTGAGCGACGGCCTGTGTCCGTCCGTCGTTTGGGAAATAACGCCCCTGAGCTAGACCGTCACTTGCTAATAACGGTCTAGGGCCTGTGCGTTGCTTCCCTTGTGCCTTGGTTTTCCGCCCGATGATTCTGTGTGTCTTGGCTTATCCTTGTGGTCTGCCCGTTGTCCCGTGGATGTCTTCTGACGTCCTATGAGGGTTAAGACTACGTTGTGAGGTAGCCAGGAGTCTTCTTACTTGTGGTAGGATCCTTGATCCTACTCTTGTATGCTTTTGTTGTTTGGGTTTCGGTCAACCCGGTGTGACCCAGTGGTTGACGTGTGACCTTGTCTGTGCGTGTCTTGGCGGTTCTGTCCTATCCAAGACGCTGCTTCTGGATGTTTCGAGGTGTTGTTCTACCTCGGTTTGCATGTCCAGCTGTGCTGAGGGTTCTTGGTGCTTCCCTCAGGTCTCCGTGTGTTGTTTTCTGCGGAGCGTGGTTTTTCTGGCCTAGGATTAGACCGATTGGCGGCTTGTCCCGCTGTTTGTGACGATCTTGCCTTTGAGTTGTTCAACTCAGGATCGTTACATAGGAGGTCTAGTTGCTTGTCCTGAGTTGTCGGCGGTGGTGATGCTGCCATTTGGTGCTTAGAAGTACGAGTAGATGGGCGTGGTTGCCTGTCTGTACTTCGGCACTTGTGTTTTGAGCTTCTGTGTCGTGTGAAGCCTCCACTTGTGTGACCTAAGGCCTAGAGGTGCCGACCCGCTAGCGGATGGCGGAGGGGTTTTCCCGGTGAGCGGTTTTTAGTTAGTTCCGCGGGCTCCTAGTCAACGGTGGCGTCCTGCCGAGGGAGAATACTAGCTAGAGGACATGGCTTAGACTATAGCCAGTGTGTGCACACGTGGTCAGGGACTGAGGACTTACGTCGACGGGCGTGACCCTGACTAGTTGCTTGTTTGCTGTTACTGTTTGGTTCAGCTGGTGTCTACATCTCTGCTGTTGTTACAGCAGTACTGTAGGTGAGACACTTGAGGTGCAGCATGAGACGTCAGTGGACGCAGCTGGCTTTTTAAGGAGGTGCTTCCGTCACGTGACGCGTAGCTCTTCGCGTTTTCTCGCGCGTTGTGACCTTTGCGAGTTGCCCGTTCGTGGCTGTGCTCGAGGTCAGTGTTCTGTCGTCTGCACGATGTTCTGATCGTGCGTGGGGCTTTGTGCACGACGTTCTCTGCCGTGTTTTGTCTGTTTCCCGGTGTCGGCGTTCGCCTTCGCCTTTGTTTGGGGTTGGTTGACAGACTGGTGTACCCTTCTGTGTGAGTTTAGGGTCATCCACCTGTTGCCTTTTTGTTTGGAGTAGTTTGGGATGCCGAGGTTAGTTCGGTAGCCGCTTGTTTGGTGCGGGTTCTCACCCTCTCCTGCGTGTTCCCTACTCCTACTTCCCGTATGTTCCTTTACAGCTTTGTAGTGTAGCTTTCCTGCTTTGCTACGTTGCTGTTCTCGCTGCGTTTGTTGCTGCTTTCGTTGCCTTTGCTTTGTGTGTTTTCCAGTGGGGATCCGCGTGACCCCTACTGAGTTTCTGTTGAGACTCACCCCTGCTGCTTTTCAGGTGGGTTTCGACGTCTGCCTCTGCTGTTCCTGGCGGAGTGCTCGCTTGCTGTTGTAGCTGCCAGCTGTACCTGCGTCGGGCTTCTCCCGACTTCTGTGTACGTTTCTTTCTGTCAGACTGTACTGTGCTAGACTTGTTGTCTTTCCTTTGGGCTGGACTCTGTGTTTAATTGTTAAAAATTTATTAATGAAGCTGTAATTTTATTTCTGCTACTTTAGCAATCCAATCTAATGAAATTTACTTGCTTACTGTTATATCTCTGTGGCTTCACTGTACTCTACACATGCCTTCCTAACCCTTCAGGGGCCTCATCAGCCTCTTGGGTGGCCTCCCCAGTTCTTGGCATCGATGTATCGATGTTATCGGTATATCGGTATCCTGAACTCTGGGACTATTGCCCAAGGGAACTATACCCAAACACCAACAAACCCTTCCATGGCGATGGTAAATAAGTAAAGTGAAAGAGGATCCTCTTGACGCGCCCCATTTGTACTTTTAAACAACCCTGTTGGTGATCCATTTAATGGAATAGAAAACATTGGTGTTTCTAGGCAGCTAGAAACCCAGTCTATCCATGGCGATGGTAAATAAGTAAGGTGAAAGAGGTTCCCCTTGACGCACCCCATTTGTACTTTTAAACAACCCTGTTGGTGATCCATTTAATGGAATGGAAAACATTGGTGTTTCTAGGCAGCTAGAAACACAGTCTATCTATATCCTCAGAAATCCCATCCTCTCCATCATGTAGGATATGAACCTCCTACTTACCAAATCGAAAGCCTTTTTAAGGTCAGCCTTCAAACAAACAATTTTCCCTGCTTCTCCAGAGCGTAAACCTCTCACTATATCATTTGCAAGCAACACACTGTGATGAATGGCTCTCCCTTTTACAAATGCAGATTGATTTGTACTTATAAATTTTGGCAATACAGTCTGCAATCTGTTTGCTAGAATCTTAGAAATCAGCTTATAAATAAAATTGCAAAGTGATATTGGCCGATATTCATCTAAGTATTCAGCTCCTTATGTTTTGAGAACTAGGGTTATAAACGTGCAATCTAATTGCTTCAGCATTCTCCTAGAAGTGAAAAAAATATTTTGTTGCAGCAATCACCTCATCTCCCACAATATGCCATGCTTCTTGATAAAATTCTGCAGAAAATCCGTCCGGCCCTGGACTCTTATGTTTGGGTGCCTGGAAAACTTCCCTCTTGATCTCATCAGACGTGACTGGAAGGCATAATGTGCTTATGTCTTATTGAGAAAGTTGATACTTTGGGTTCACTTGGAATTGACATTCCTGTGGTTCTTGATTCAGGAGTTTTTGAAAGAAGTCCACAGCATGCTGTTTCACTCCACAAATGTCATCTATGGATGACCCATCTTCCAATCTGCACCTTCGGATAGTATTAATAGCTCTCCTTGCTTTAATTGCTGCATAGAAAAATTGAGTGTTAGAATCACCCAAAGATAACCAGGATTGACAGGACTTCTGTTTCACAGAGTTTTCTTCTCTTTCTAATGCCTGCATATATGCCTTTCTTGCCTCATTTTCTTTGTCAATAAGCTCATTATTCTTCAGGTCCTTGTGAAGTGCATTTTGAGTGTCCAGAAAATGTTGCTTTACATCTCGTAAATTATCCTGGACATTCCCAAAGATGTCTTTGCTCCACTTCTTGAGAGCTTGTTTCAAGTTCTTAAGCTTTTCATGCAGAACAAATGGTGGGATACCAGAAATTTCGACATTCCACTCCTGCTGGATTACTTCCAAAAATTGTGGATGCTTAGCCCACGTTTGGAAAAGTCTGAATGGCTTGTTACCTCTCTCTGGTTCCTTTTCAGAAAAAAATTCTGATCATATTATGATCTGAAAATAATTGATTTCCATATTCCACGAAACTATCTGGATAAAGATTCAACCATTTATCATTAATCAAACACCTATCTAATTTTGCATCAATTCTCCTTTGACCTGCAGATTGATTGCTCCATGACATTATGCCTCCAATTGGTCTCATGTCCATCAGATTACAACTATTAATCATATCTTCAAACTCCCCAAGAAGGGATGGCGGAACCAGATTTCCCCCAATCTTCTCTTCTTGGTATCTTATGGTGTTAAAATCTCCCGCCATAATCTGTGGATTCACAGATGCAGAAGGTGCTAATGAGCTTAGTGCCTGCTATAATTGCTCTTGCAGAAAATTCGAACCATATATAGCAGTCAAATTGAACTTCAGCCCTGTGCCCACCTTAGTGCATTGAGCATGAATAAATTGATCTGACTGACTGATCTTGCTAATATATCCACGAAACTCGATGCCATAGAATCCATATTCACCCTCTCAGAGAATGAGAGTTATTATGAATAATATCAGAATCAGACCATATCTGATTTTTGAAAACAGTAGTAAAAGTTTCCTTTATTTTTGTTTCAATCAAGATAACTATTTGGCAACTATTTCTCAGAAGTTGTTTTTTGAGCTCCCTATGGCGCTCTGACTATTACCAGGGGACTATGCCCAAATTCCAACACCCCCTCTCGGCCGTGGAGATTAATTGGGTGGTGGCAAGATAAAAAATATGTGGGATTGGACCCAAGACCATGCTCTTATACCATGTTGAAATCTACAAAACCGCAGTGTCAAGATACCCAGGCCTACGGAGCACATGGACCACATCCCATTAACCAATATGGGACTATTACCTGGGTACTAGGCCCAAATTCCAACAGTTCTTACCAGATCTCAGGTGCATTCCCTCCTTAATATTACCTGAACTGCTATCCTTCTCTTTAGCCAACTTCTTATTTCCTTTATTCAGCGGAGGATAATTAGGAGAGTCCTGTATTATGGATTCTGCCCTAAACTCCGGCCATCTTCATCCACCTTCTGCAGATCATCCTCTGGAATGTTTATCTTGTAATACTGAGAACTTATTAACTGATGTTATCCCAGTAGCATTCATCTCTTGATTATCACTCTGCTTCTTCTTGTACTCCATTCTTCATGTTTGCTTCTCTGCATTGCACTGCCCATCAAGATGCCCAAATTCTTCTTCTATCAGTCAGGGCATTCTTTCATTAGGCCATGAACATCTAAATAATGAAATAGTTCCTGCTGGCTAGCTACGAATAATTTCCTTGTCTTATAGATGAGATAATGGCATGTTGATGATCATGTGAAGGCATGTAACATTGACAATTTCATTCCATATATAGACAGAAGTTTATATGAATTTTTTCCCATAAACCTTCAGGGACTTTAACCGCTTGGAACACACTATATATAAAATTTGGTTGCTTTAGGTGTTGCTTTTCATCAAAAGTTGTTGAACTATAAAGATCAATTGAAATGTGTGATTTTTCTTTTCCTTTCATGGTTTGCTATAGATGGTCTTGACATCGACATTATATTTGTAAGGGTGATATCATGTTGCACTTATATATAGCAAGCCCTAATCTAAATCCCTTATGATATTAATGAACATGCCTTAACAATGTGTGGCTCCCTTATAAACATTAACATAAGTGGTTCTTGTGTGTTTAGGGAGTCACAGGATGTGCCACAAGATGTAGGTCTTTGTTTGGGAATTCGTGTAGAAGATTTTGATGTTTAAAATCTCTCACAAAAAAATGCAAGTTCCCGAATGCATCCAACTAGTCCTAGATTTCCAATGAGAGGATATTAGAGAAAGACATGAAAGGGGGGAAGAAGATACTTTTTCTCTAGAAGTTGTGTTGGGTGAGCTTTCAAAAAGGTGAATGAATTCACTGATTGAAGTAGTACTTTTAGAATAGATGGCCAAAAATCATTTAAAAGTTCTGAGATCTTCCCAAATGTAAGGATATATATGTCATTTTAAATCAAAATCTGCTCTGAGCTTTTAACTCATCCAAATAAGATCACTGCATTATTTTCACCTGCCAAATCTGTACTTTTCTCACATTAGATTCAAGATCTGATTTCTAGCAAAATTCATTATGCAAACTTGTTTCCAAATGATGCCTAGCGCCGTGTATGATTCAGCTTTGCAAAGGGATTCCAATGATTGAAATCTCTGACACCTTCACAAGGCAAACCAAATGTCTTAGAGCACTTCGCCTTTTGTGAGATTTGGGATTTTATTTATTGAGCAAAGAACGGGGAGCATTATTGAGCAAAGAAAAGGGACGTGAAGGGTTTCACGGAGGAGAAAGAGAGGATAGAATAGAGAAAGATTTGGCATCTCACCAGCGTAAGCAAGGAGGGTCGGACATCGAGAACACACAGACGTGTTGCACAATTTTGTTCTAGACATCGCTTAACCCTAATGAGGGATAGCACAATATTACAGAGACGTCCAAAGAAATTAACAGAATTACATATTAACCCCAACAAGACAACTCTAAATAAAACAAACCGTAAATAATAACTATCACCCAACTAAGCTTAAAATAATCCAAAAATTACTTGAAAAATATGAAATAACCACTCTAATCTCAAAATTACATCTCCAAGTAACAAATCATCATGTCGGGTCGGAAATATGCCGATATCATGTATTCCTGCTCCTGCATTAAAGGGCCTCTTCCTTGCTCGTGACCTCCTCCAGACGTCGCATTCGAAGTTGTCGGGGGCATGCCCATATGCGCCAACTCCTTCAGCTTACCTCCGGTAACAATTAATTCCCGAAGAGCCGTCAATCTCCCAAGATGTTGGATGGTGGATACCAGTTCTTAATCGTCTACTTCCAAATGACGCAAGTTGACCAGTGCGCTCATATTGCGTGGCAAAGAGCCAAGCGATCTGCAACCTCCGAGTCTAAGAACCTGCACATGCATATATATGTGCACGTGTGATATACATCAAGAATATATGGATGGATGAGATATTTTAACGGAATACTAATTAATAAATGCCAATGCATGTGCAAGTGTGATGTCAAGAATTAGTTGGAATTGAAGAGGAAGAAATCTTTAACAAGGTTGTGGTCATCGGAACTGTCTATGGTGTACTCTAAACAATTAAAATATCTTTAAGAGCATGCATGGTAGTCACCTGGTGATTGAATAGTGCACAGTGCCTCCATCAGTTGGTCGACCATGGTCAAATGGCAACTTGTAATTTGTATATATTATCATTGAAAAAGATGTCAGTCTCATCAAAAGCATTGATTTTTTGGAGCATATATATTAATTTGCATGTTTGAGAGCTATGTTGCTTGTAACTAAGTTCATCACACAAAATTTGTGAAATGTTGATCAAGCCTGAACTACGCTAGCTTCCACTTGACTCTGCTCATTCATACTTTTATCACCATACTACTTAAACAATCAAAAAACATGCCATATATATATATATCACCAAATGTCATAAACTAATAGTTGCGGCCGTCAGGTTAGCAGTGATGCTTGCATGCTTACCTGCAGGTTATGAAGGTTGCATATGGATCCGGGCAGCTTGGTAATGAGGGTGCCCGAAAGATCGACATAACGGAGATGTTTTAAAGTGCCGATTGATTCTGGCAACTCCTTAATCTTGCACCTGCGTAGACTCAGAACACGCAGCCGTTTCAACCTCATAAACAGAGCATCAAGATGTGGGTTCAAGTCAACAGATACACATGGGCGCAAGAATAGAAGGGTCCGCAACTTGCATAGTTTGTCCAGGCTCGTAGGATCAAAACTATCAGCAACAATTGACACATGACGAACTGTTTCGTGTATTCCCTCATTTCTGTCATTCTGCACAACCGTAAAGCAATCATCCTGAGAAACTGACTCAGCCAGGTCATGTATTAGACCGTGCATCACAAATTCCCCTCCACTACTCTGTTCAAAGAAAGATGCATGCAATAAATCATCAAAGTTTTCGTTCATGTCACTCTCATCTGCATGGGAACCTTTCGGAACATGGATGAAATTTTGGGCCGTCCACAGTTGGACTAGCTCATCTTTAGAGAAGCTATAATCTTCAGGGAAAAGGGGCAATATGCAAAGCACTGCTTTAGATGTCCGGATAATTGATCATAACTAAGCTTCAAAATTGGTAAGATATCATTTGGATCATACTGTATTGGTGGCACGCGTGACCTAGGTGTGTCGTGAGAATGATTCGATGGAGTATCTAATTATTAAAGGAGTATCTAATTATTAAAGATAACACAAGTTGCTTAGCAATCTGTAAGAATTCCGAATGAGATTTTTCACTTTTATTATATTTTTTTTTCAAAATCTCCCCCATGTGTCAAATTGCTATACGATGTAGGTGTTTTGAACAAATCTCCTACTAGGCCATAAGCATTTCCAAATGAGGACTTAATTGAAGATAATAAATAACACTTGATTATGATTCTCTATTTTAATCACTTAACCAAAATCATTCTTTTAATAAAATTAACTAGTTCTAAAAATAAAGCGAAATAAAACGGCCATGTCTGGCCGGGGAGCATCAACTTAGAAGCCTCATGTTCTAGTCAACATATTAGGGTATGTATATATCTCAAACAATTTCTCTTATGACCTTTCAACTACATAAATAATGTTGCTTCAACAATGACACATGTGACCCTCCAACTGCATCAATAATGTTGGTCAATCAATGACATGCTGTCATCAACAAAGGAGAACACAAGGATGAAATAACATATAATATAAGTTTCTGTAAGATTTTTCAACCAAAACAATAATGGTGCGTTTTTGTATTATCAAAAATACCATCACATGTTTTACAAATGAAAATTCTCATCCTAAGCTACAAATATTTTTAACATATAAAAAATAAAGAAAAAAACATGATTATTATATATATTGGCCAGAGTAGGAATATACAACTTATTTATATCGTTATGAAAATGGAAACACAACTTATTTATATCATTATGTGAATGGAAACTGACCATAGGTAAAATTACCCCTATACCCTTGAAATCTTGTGAAAATATCTCTATATTCCCACTTTTATCATCTTTCTCGAATCTTTAAACAAAGAGCTATTATGCCTCTATCCTTAAAACTCCTTAAAATAGAAAACTATCTCTATGCCCCAGTAGAAGGGCACAATGGCTATTTTCTTAAAAATTTGACAAATACGATAAAGGTAGAGATATAGAGAATTTTTTAAAAGATTTAAGGGGTTTAGAGGTAATTTTTTGCGAATGAAATATGGTACCTTAATGTGTACAATATTTTATATTTTAATATGATTATTTATGTTCCAATGTTTTCACTGTTTCGTGGGAATTTGAATGTGAATCAGATGGAATAAAACAGCATTCATGATGTACTACGTAATAAGGGACATCTTTAATTTTAATGTAGTTTTTTAGAGTCGTAGGTATAGACTCTTCTTGATGTAGTGTTGATTTATTTAGAGAGAAATTAAGTGAGAAAAAAAAAGGGGATAGTCTACGCATGTAGCCTCCAAACCTAGACTTATCTAACATCTACTAATTAACTCATAAGCCACGGCCAAAAGACCCAGTCATCATCTAATAATTACTTTCTCAACTTAAAAAAAAAATGCTGCTATCCATCCATGTATGTGAACAAGATTCCATTATTTACAATATAGGTAAGACCATGCATTTACATGCCACAGAGTAATTTAAATCGAGCATGCATGACTAAAACAAGTCGCAAAGTTCTCAATTTTGATCGAACACAGTACATGCCCAATACTTCAACGGAACAGAAAGCCAAATATTCAATCCACAATATTCCATCCTCCAACTACGTACCTTCCTTCGTACGGTTCCTATATATATGTATACACTGCGTCCTATTAACTCTTCAAGCCTACCAACATCCAAAAAGGAAGGGATCAAGACGGGGATAAGTACAAGCAGTGGTCCTTATTCTATCATAATTCACCAAATTAATCTCATCACAACTAAGAAAATACAAGCAATTAATTATAGTCAACGTATATATAACAAGTTAATTAAACCTAGTCACATTGGGGTGGTAAGCTCTATAATCACACAATTATTAATTCCAACTATGGCACAATATTGAATCACAATGATACTAGGCGTCGACTCACAGCTATGGCACACTATTGCAAATATGTCGTCACCGAAACCTCCTGTCACCACCCGTCAATCTAACCATGGTCAGACTCAAGCAGACATGAGAATAAACGATAATTAATACCCATCCCTTATCGGAAATCTCCCCTCGGCCTCCCACCTAGGGGTGTAAGTGGGTCGGATCCGGGTCAGATCTTTTATGATCCGGATCCGGATCCGATAATAGCGGATCCAAATATAATCCAAATCCGAAATTAAACAATGTTTTAAATCTGGATCTGATCCGAATCCAAATTTAACTTTCCGGATTCGGATCCAACCTGAAATCTAATTATATAAATCCTTAATGGGTAATGATTAAGGGAATCCAAATCTGTTGGGATTGATTTTGGATCTGAATTTTCGGAATCCTATTGGATTCGGATCTGCTAACTGTTGTATTCGAAATGATTAAGAGAATCTGAATTTAAATTTTTATGATGGCCTCGTATAAATCTTTAATGGGTAATGATTAATGGAATCTGAAAATTAGATCTGAATTTTCGGAATCCGAATAGTTTACATTCTAAGCACCATACCTAAACTCATGCTAACTGTTGGATTCGGATCTGACTTTTCGGATCTACATACTAAGCACCATATTGCACCTAAATTCATATGCTAACTGAATAAATTTTCAGATCTAAATACTCAAATATTTCTTCCTTATTGAAGGAAGTATAACAATATGTTACAAGTTTACAGACAGGTAAGTTGTAATTTTTTTTCAGATTAACAGAGAGCATGCCCAGATGGAGTGGACACCTATAATGGGTCTACTTCCTGAGCTCCACTGGGGTGCAGCCCTATCATGGAGTGGTGCATTCTCCTGCAATTGACAAACAAAAAAATAGCATATCATTCTCCACTCTCCCATCAACTTTTGTTTTGTCCTCAACCTTAAAATTAAAAGAGAAATGCCAACTGAAAAAGGCAATGCCAACTGAAACAAAATTATCAAAATATCAAGTACCTTCCAAAGAGAACAACCGGATAAAAGAGGTAGAATGAGCCATCACTAAATAAAATGAAAACCTAAAATATTGAAGATGAAATATTGAAGACAGGCTTTGAAAAAAAGATTTCTTAATTAAACAAAACATGTGAACAAAGTTAATGACTTTGAACTAATAACACATGAAAACTAATGTTACAACTGCATCACATGAGCTTCACCGGCTTGGAATGGCATTTTGTAGGAAAATGACTCCATTACCTTTTGAGAAGCTTCCATAGTTCCATGAGGTCATCATAAAAATAACATAGGTATGCACAGCTAAAAGGAGAAAACCCCAAAACAACTTGGTCACCCAAAATAGACAGGTGCCCAACTCCTTATCCTCAGTCAATCTTTTATTTTTCCTTCTCTCTCACATCATGTTAACTGGAAATCTGGAATTTGGCTGACACTACAAAATGTTACAGAAAGAGCTGGAGGCATAATTTGGCTGACACACAGAAGGAATGAATATTTATATCCATCCAAATATCACACGACTCTTCTGCCTAATTCTGAAATTCTGAAATGGCATAAACTTTTGCTTAAAAAATATGCATTTTGCTTCCTTAAGTTATAGAGAGATGTCCAACAATAATCAGACGGCAGGTATATCAGAGGGAATCCGACACTCAAACTGTGAACTGGAAACTTTTAATTAGGGATAAGGCACTGGAAATGAATTTGCTTACCTATTCACAGAGGGAAGATTAAGGACCACCTCAAAGAACTTCTCTAAACATGTCAACAAAGCTGTTTCAGCTACTGCAGGTTTGGGCTCCACGATAGCACTATCAAACAATGTATCCACACTTGAGTCATTCATCTTCAGCATTCCTTTTGTTGCAACACTCTGCTTTTTCAAAAATGCAGCAGAGAAACCTGAAGCCCAGACCTAAAAGAAGGAAGCTTTCAATGGAGTGAACAAAGATGAAGAGCGTCCTCTATTAATACGGTCTTATATAGGCAATATTAAAGATGAGAAGTTTGGATTGACCATCTAATTCATCAATAACAAATAGCTATCCATCTAAGCAAGATATGGATAGACCACCTAATTCATCAATAAGTTCCAGTGCCAATTATATTGAAAAGTTGAGGTAACATTCATGGTCATGGCCAATGCTAAGATTATACAGATTGAGAAAAGGTAGCAGCAAAAATATTTACAAGTCTGAGAAAGTGTAAACATCAAGAACTAAACTCAAAAGTATAAAAATCATGGATGCCATCTAATTGTCAGTTATCTTCTGAGCAGATGTTGGTCATGGAATTACTCTTCTTGATAAGCATGCATGTTTCCAAAATCAACGCATGAAACATCTGCTCAGAAGCCTTATCAGACATTCAAAGCCCACCAATGTTTTATCAAGTCAAGGCTCTCTCTCTCACTATTTTTTTTTTACTATATCTCATCAGGTTGGAGAGATTCTATATCAGTCTCATCAGTTTCTTGACAAGAGTAAAGACTACATTGTGACCGAACAGCAAGACCCCTTGAGTGTTTCCAACTGCACTCTTGTATCACAAGCCTCACTACATTAGAAGTGTGAAGCAGAGTGCACAACTTAAAAGAAAATCAAGCATCACATATGCATTTAAAGAAAACTGCATTAAAGGCAAGAATAACTGCAGTGGAATTTTGATGGCCCAAATTAATCACTTCCTGCAGAGAAAATTAGTCCTCACAAAGCATTTCAGCATTGCTTTCCTCCAAGAGATATGCAAAACATTTGCTCTGCCAACACCTGTCTAAGTAGATCTAAGATTAGACATGATCTGTTTAAGGAAAAACAATACAAACCAAACAGATGTTCTTCAGATGGGTCCTTACCAGCCTGCTCGATCGCGTGAATATGATGTTTCGGGGCAAAACTCCGATCCGAACCCAAAAAAAGCATTGAATTCGAGTCAGGTTTTCGGATCCCGACTATTCATTGACACCCCTACAGAGAGGTCAGTATTTACCTGAGGGTCGGGGGCAACAACAGGAGCTGAGTCCACGATGCAACCCTTAATCTTCCTCATCAAAGATGGATCTTGTTTCTGAAAATTCTCAAGAATAACTCCATACCTGCAATTAGGTGCACAATTATCTTAAAACACTCTTTCAAACATCACCAAAAACGGAATGCAGAAAAATTAAAGAACGAACTAAAAATGTAAGCATGGGCAGGGGACAAAGAGAGAAGACCCTCACGTTACACATTGCAAAAATGTTCATGAGACAGTAAGACTAAAATATTGTCAGAGATTCTCACCTTGCTGTAGAAGTGGTTTTGCCTGCCAAAAGAACATGTGTACGCAATTTAATTAATACCTCAAAAGGAGCATTTATTCATGTATATAAGCTTTCTGACAACAATAACAACCATTGTTAGTATTTGACAAATGAACAAAAACAAACATAAACCAATAAAATTCCAAGATACAGGGAAAAAAAGAGACAAAGATGGCTTTATGACATAAAATTCCACACGCAATTTAATGATCTTTGGAAGAAGGATCTTCTGCTCCCTGCGTGTACACAGACATCCAAAATATTGCATAAACTTGCGGGGGAATCTACCACAATACTCAATTTTGGTCGTCCAGCATAGTCCAAAAACTTTCTACTGACCCCAAAGTGGACTTTCAGCTATATATATATAGTCCTAAACTTGGGATATCCTAAACTTGGGATATCACTCTTCTGTAGTCCTTATCATTTTACCAGTTCAATGGATCCCATCGACAAAACAACAAAAAAGAAAAAGATTGATCTGGTACTAATCAGTCAATAGTCAGCAACATAAAAAATACAAAGTAACAAACTCGAGAAGGGTAAATTCAAGCCACAGTACTGACTATGCATCAATAAAAGCACATAAAAAGAAGTTATAATCTGGAGAATTTGCCAGAAAACCATGCTATGCAGTCTACTTACAATGTTGTACAAATGTAGTCCTATGTGCATCTCAATTATATGCCAATTTTCTAAGCTTGCATGTATACAGATGAACAACATATGCATATGTAAGAAAATTTAACTTCATATCTACTGTACCACAAATTTTTTGCTGCCAACAGACAAATGCCAAAATTATTGGAACACATCACAAAAAAACACTTGTTGTTAGGAGCAGTATCCATAAAGATATTAACTAAGGATGGATCAGAAAGGATCTTCCAAAGATTCAAGTTGCTGGTTCATGGGTCTTTCCCAGAAACAGTTGTTACCTCACTTTCCATATCTAATTCACCTTAAAAGATTGGAGGAGTCTCTTGGTCCATTTGAGTTTAAATGGAAAGTTATACAGGCCTTTAATTGATTGTTTGCAATACATGAAACGTGGTCCATGCTCAGCTGTGGGTTTTTGGAAGGAAGCAAACCATCAAATTTGATAAAAAGACTAAACATAGTAACTGCCTAAAGGTGATTGAGATTATTAGACAAAATCATGTAACAGCTGCCCGCTTCTGGCTCACAGTTTCGTTGAGTTATTAGTTTGGGATTTTGTGTGCGTCGGTGCATATGTGCATAGGGTCCTGATACCTGTAACAGAGCCATTCA
>JAHNEJ010001242.1:0-124653 GCA_022559845.1 Amorphophallus konjac
GATTATGACGGTCCAAGACCAGACTGTCATTTCCTCTGCTACTAAATTCAGGCAGTTAGTCTATCCTTTGCCTAGACCTGGCGGTCTTTCACATCTGTACACCACACCTTCTCCACACAAGCATTCATTCACACATACACATCCATCATGCGTACTTTCAATCACTCGTTCGTGCATATCCATTCATACATCCACATAAAAAAAGTCAACAAAAATTTCATTTTCATAAAAAGGCATGTACAAGTGGTAAGAAAAGCATAAAAGTACATCATTCGGCCGGCTTATCCGTCGGGCCGCCCTCATCCTCTCCACCCTCGGGTTTCCTGGGTGCGGTGCTATGGAAGCACTCTCCTCCTGCTGTCCTCTCTCTGCCCTCTCATTTCTCTGTTGGCCGGCGGAACTAACTAGGAAATCCCCAACCGAGCCACTAGGGGCAGCACTCCTATGAGCCCCGCTCCGGGAAGAACTCCGCTCTGGTGCCCGGCCTAGCATCCGGACCGTCTGCTCCATTGTCTGCAGCCTGATCTTCAGTGTGAAGATCTGGCGTCGCGTCTCCCGTGCCTCGGTCCGGTAGCGATCAAGATCCGCGGTCCCAAGGCGAAGGTCCTTCACCTCGGCCCGCGCCCGTGCTAAATCTGCTCGAAGTCGCTCCATCTCCACATCGTCCACATGTCGAGGGGTCTCCGCTCTCAGTCGGGCTATCTCTGCCCGCACGAGCTCCGTCTCTGCTCGAGCTCGATCAGTCTCGGCCCGGCTCCTCTCTACCTCTGCCCTCGCCTGGGTGGCCTCCGCCACTGCCGCTGCCAGCTCTATCACCTGTAGATTGCATTGCATTGCATATAGGTTAGTCATATAAATTTAATTAGCATAAGCATAATCATAAAGCATGTAAGTATCTTACCCGCTCCGCGAGGGTGGCCTCCGCCTCCTCGGCCCGGGCGACCGCCCGAGCAAAGTCAGCATCTCGCCCAGCCCTGTCTCCCGCAGGTTGCGAGGATGACGATGGGGCATCCGGTCCTGCTCGTTGAGCTCCCTCTGCCCGCTGCATTGTCATAGCCAAAGCATTAGCATCATGCATGATCATAGTCATACCATAAGCATTCAGAATCTCACTAGGAGCTCCAAAGTAGTCCGGTACTCATCCCGCTGCTGGATGGTAGAGTGGAGTAGTCCCTCTAGCTCAGCTATCCGCCCCTCAGGATCGAGCTGCATGTAGAAAGCATGAGCCAGCATGTCACATCCGCATTTCATCATATAGAAAGAGTTTCTTAGTTTAGAATTGCATACTGGTCGTCGGGTACCTCGGTATACCCGGTCGCCGTAGTGTCGAGCAAAGGCCTTCAGGTAGGCCTCGTCGCTCTCTGCCCGCTCTTTCACAGCCCTGCCTCGCTGCCTCCAGTCGAGGACGTACTTCGCCTTCTGGGCACGCCAATCCACATTCCCACTAATACCTCTCGCCGACTTGCCTGGGTGGTCGTCGGTGTGGCGTGGAAAGGTCACCTCGGGCTGGTGTAGTCCTCGGGTCCGCAAGATCAGCCTGTAGTGCAGAGGCTCGATGATGTGGAGGCAGTGCAGCCAGACGTCTCGTCCCCGATACGATAGAGACGCCTCCACCCATGGCTGTCCTGTGTAACCCTCACCGCGGTAAGGGGTCCACCTCACCTGCAGGCATTTAGATCCATTAACATTCGCATAGCATGAGCACATATAGGCATATAAAGCATTTAAAGCATTTAAGTTCTGGGCTCACCGATGTGTGTGGGTAGGAGTCCAGGTCCTCCTGGATCATCCGGGTCTGTCTCAAGACCGACCCCGTATCCCTCGCCCCCGACCATCGCCTCGCGATCGGTATCAGGCCAGGATGGAGTAATGTGCCTCTCCCAATGCCCGGGAGGTACAAATAGCTCCAGATCTGCATTTAGGAATCAAGTCAGTTACATAAATCATCAATCATAGCATACATCGTGGCATAGTAGAAAGCACTTAAGCGCATTTTTACCTGTAGGAAGGGCGAGAAGCCTCCCAGCATCGTCAGTCGGTCCGTGGTGCTCAACGAGTTGATCAGGAAGGCCAAGACCGCTGCTCCCCAGGCGTATTTTCTCACTCTGCTTAAATCCTCTATCAGCGGCAGCAGTCTGCAGCTGATGACATCCGCTCTGGTCGCGAACAGGAGCTTCCCGAACAACAGTATCAAGAAGCGCCTCATCACTCGATGCCCCTCCTCTCCTGCCTCTGCCGCCACACGAGGGCGCACCCGGTCTATCACTCTGCTTAGATGCTCCTCGGGCAGTTCTCCCACGGCAATCGCTGCCCCCCTCAGCCCCAAACTCTCCTGCAGCACCGATCTCGAGAGCTGGGATGAAGACTGGCCCGGCCTGATCAGGTCCAACCCCAGTAGCTGCTGCGCTATCTCCCGATAGTCGCCGTACGTCCATCCTGTCACTGCAGCGCCGTGGACTCTCAAGCCTGTAATCCTCGCCATGTCTTCTAGCGTGGGGATCATGTGGCCCCACGGGAAGATGAACGCCCTGCTAACCGGATCCCACCTCTCATGCAATGCGTACAGCAATGGCGTATCCATCCGGATCACCTCGATGCTGAGCATCTCGGCGAAACCCATCTCTGCAAGTCTGTCTCTCTGGTAGTCGGGCAGTGCCTGGTACACCGCCCGAATCTGCAGCCATGAGATCCTCGATCTCCTCTTTCCCTGCATTGCATATTAGAGCACTAATTAGTCCATTCGCATCATATAGACATTGCATAAACATTAAATATCGAAAAGAAAAACAAAAATTTGAAAATTCAAAACCCTAAAAAGAGTTTGGAACCCTGGCAGAAGTAACGGCCCTGGGATGGGGCGTTACTTGTCTCTGACGGCCTTAGCTTGGAGCGTCAGAGGAGTGACGGTCGCTGGCGGGACCGTCACTTAGTCTGCCAGTAGGGAATTTCTCCCCTGCATCCCCATGACTTCTCACTTTGGCCAAATGGCCTACAAGTGTTCCTAGTGGGTTCATAGACCCATTTCTACCCTTATCCCCCACATGCATTCATAAATAAAAACATAAAAATCAAAAATTTAAAAATTAGGGCGGAGGGACTACCTCATGGTCGAGGACCTTCCTCTTCTTCTGCTCTGGTTCCTTGGGCTCCTCTGCACCCAAGGAGGCTTCGGTTGGTTCTTCCACGACCGTGGGGACCTCCTCCTCTTCCCTTGGCTCCCTTCCCCTCGGTTCTTCCTCCACGGGCGGCGGGGTGGTCTCTCGTTCGAGCCGGCGGTGGAACCGCCTTATAGCCATCTTCTTTCCTCTCCCTCTCTTCTGAGGTGGTGGCTGCGGTGCCTCGTCGCCGGCCATTGGAGTGTGGGGATGGAGGTCGCCGGTGGGTTTTTTCTGGTTTGGCGTTTTGGTTGTTTGAGCATGAAATGAGACCGAACGGCCGTTCGGTTTATTTTTTTGAAAACTCAGGAGAAGCGACGGTCTATCGTTAGACCGTCACATCATCCTGACGCCCCCCTCTAAGGCCGTCGCTTGTGATGGACTGTTTTATTGAAGAATATGAACCGACTCGGTGTTGACGGACTAGGCTTAATCCGTTATTTTCATGTGACGCTCTTGAGTCAGGCCGTTATATTCTTGCAAGTTTCTTGATGAATGAATGGTCAAAATTAATGTTTAAACTTATCTCCATCATAAAAACATTTGATGAGTTTATCACACAGACAATGGTTATGCCTTAACTATTATCATAACTATCTTGTTGGCTAACCTATCTTTCATGAAAGGAACTATGAACATAAGGCACGTTTCGCCGTCCGTCAAGCAGGTAAGTCAGGTATTGTATCTCGTTCCCTTAATGCATTACTATATGTTATCTATGATATATTATCTCGAGAACCGGCTGGTCATTCAGGTGTCCTGGGATCTGATGTTCCCCTTAAAACAAAAATGATGATGATCTAAGTTCACATGAATAATCGTTGGATAGGCCGTTAGGTTGGAAAATTTAGGGATGATGGTTCTATCTTGCATGCCGTGGTTGCAGATAGTATCTTGACTCTGGTTTCCCCAATCTAGCAATATTATTCTCGAGTATCTTGTTATTTTATCTTTCTTTGCATTTGCTTTGAAGATTTGTTTTTTCTTTAGCCCAGCATGCATCATACGCATTCTTTGAGCATTCATGAGCTTCATTTGTTCAAGAGGTCTCATTGACGGTGAACAGCTGTGTTCTTGATCCTGGATAAGGAGAATTATTCCACTTTGAATTTGAAGGTTTCCTTCGATTTGCTCGCTTGATCTGGTTGACTGAAGATTCTTGTTTGGAGTTTAGTCTCTTTCCTTTCCGTTGCCTCCGGCGGCCAGCCGTGTTTCCTTTCCTTAGTTAATTAAATCCTCCAGACTTGCATCCTTTGGTTAGCTGTTTCCTTGTGATCAGTTTTGAAGTTTTTCCAGAAAAGTCTTATCGCTTGTTGGTGAAGAACGGGTGTCGTTTACCTTAACGCCCTCTTTTTGATCCACTCCGCTTCACTTCCGCTTCATCTCCATGTTCCATTTCACTTTCGCTTCACTTCCGCTCGTTCCCCTGCAAAGAGGACGTTAAGGAGGGGCATCTGTTGACACCCGTTTTATACCCAATAAGTCGGGTCATCTCCTTATTCATTCAATATGATGCTCCGAGTTGTTCACTCTTCATTGAATTCCTTTTAATCAGTTGAAGCCTGTTTTCTGGGTCTCAATTCCTGGATTAGACCTGGTTTCTGGTGGCACTTCGTTCAAAAGCTTGGCAATCCCTCCATTCTATTTTCTTGAAAATCAATGATAATAACGGTCTGGACTAGGCGCGTCATTGCATAATAACGCATGAAGCCTAGGCCGTTACTCTTTGAAGAGTCCCAAGACTTAGGGCCTCGTTGTCCTTTGATAATAACGGTCTACTCCCTAGCCGTTGTTTCCTTATGACGCCCTATTCCCTGGCCGTTACTTACTTGCAGAGTCCTATTGTTTAGATCTTCTTCCCGTCGATCTTATCCTTTGGATAGGGTTGAAAATGACGGTAATTCCTTGGAGCGTTATTTCCAAGTGGCGGTCTATCGTGCAACCGTTACTTCCTTCAGAGAGTCCTGATAGTTCAGGCCTTTTTTCTCTGCTACTCCGTGGACGAGATAGGGTTTTGGATTGGCATTATCTCCTTCAATTCTAATCCTCAGGACCTCTCGTTTGTTTCTTTGGACTCTTGTTGATTTTATCCTCAAGGATTTGCTAAGGATTATCCTCCTTTCTTGGCTGATTTATCTTCAACTCGACCTGAGAGTTTGAGGGAGTCTATAAATAGAACCCTTGATTTCATGACCCAAGAAAGAGGAAGATTTGATTCACGACGAAGTGCTGCCAAATTCAGGAGCCATCTACATCCAGGAGGAGCTGCTTCCCACGTCCATCTTCCAAGTCAAGGGAGTAATTTTGGGTTTTAGCTTGTCAAGATCATCATCATTGCATGCTCAAGTTTCCCTTGGTTTTATCAATCAAAAGCATTGTCCCTCCTCTTCCTCCACGTTTTTCACTGTTGCTAAGCATACACATATCCTCCTAAACTTAAAAAAACGCCCAGAGGGGTTAAAAAACCAACAACTCTCCGGTAATCCCCTCTCCTTTTGATGTTCTTAAGCTTTTTAAGGATTGATGCTATACTTATGTTGAGGGCTAATTGAGGTTGTGTTGTTTTGCTTTCTACATCCTTGGCAGGTTTTACAGGATCACTAGCACGAGGCCCAAGCCTTCTAGCCGGCTGGAAGGGTTGGAGTTCAAAGAATTCACATCTTTTCACTGCAGGTTATCTGACGGTCAGGTGCAGGAGCGTTATTTCCTTCTAGCGGTCTATCGCACGACCGTTACTTCCAAGCGACGCACAGGGTTTGGACCGTTATTTGCAAGTTGATCTGCAGGCTTTCCTTGGTTTTCTCTCCCGTGGGCGGGTGTTTCATCCACCTACTTCCAAGGTATATTCGAGTCTTTGACTCGTGTTTACTTTGGTGGCGATCACGACTTTCCTTAGTGTTGGGCACTAGCTGTCTTTTTCATCAAATCTCTTTATTCCCCTTGATTGTTCCACCCCTAGCGGTGTATTTTTATTTATCTTTGCTCCACGCCCCGGCGTGTGTTTTTGTTTTTCCCTTAGCGTAATTTGATTGAGATAGCATGCCCATGCTAGAGTTAGATTTGATTGCCTAGGTTCATGTTCACATGTGCATAGGTTGAGCTGATCTTTGGTAGTTTATTTATCATCTCGCCATATCATTTTTTCAAAACCCTCACAATCAACAAAAAAAGGAAAGAAGATAAGAAGAGATAGGTAAACAAACAATCAACACCCACGTGTCTTTGTCCCACCATGTCCTTATACCACCGCATGTGCTGTCCCACCGTGTGCATGTTGTCTTGTCCCACCGTGCCTTTAGTCGCATGCATGCTTGCCATTTGTTTGTGTGTTTTCATCCATCTTCGTTATGTTATGTTGTGCCATGTTTCGTTCATATTTCTCTTATTTTGTTATGTTCATGTCATGCTCGTTCATATTCGTTCATATTCACATCATGTCATGTCATGTGGTTGTTGTCTTATTTGAAAATCCATGAAATCCAAAATCCAAAAAGATGTCGTTTCGCTTGGTAGGTAAGTCAAGTATGGCTCTCTATCCCTTCTCATTGTTGCATTACTATATGGTATCTACGTTATTATAGTCTCTCAAGGACCGACTGGTTGCCCGTGTGTTTTGGGATCTGATGTTCCCCTTTAACAAAAATGATGATGATCTAGGAGCATACGGTTAATCGTTGGATAGGCCGCTCGGTTGAGTCAGGTGGGGGACGATAGACTCTGTCTCGCACGCCGTAGTTGCAAGAAGACTCTTGACCCCGTCTTGGCTCAGTCTAGCAATATTATCCTTGAGTACTTTCTATTTTATCTTTCTTTGCATTCGTTTTGATGATTTCTTTATTTTAGCCCAGCATGCATCATGTCATTTTGAGCATTCACGTCTCATGATCCGTTCAAGGTTTCTCCTCAGCAATGGTTGATTGCACTCAGTTCTCTTGGGTAAGAGATTCTTCATTCCACTATGAATTCAAACGATTTCTCTGATCTTGCCGCTTGGTCTGGTTGGCTAGCGTGATTCCTGTCTGGATTTTATCTCAGTCTTATTCTCCTTTTCCAGCTCTTATGTTGTGTTCCTTCCGACCCACTCATTATCCGTGGATTGTATCCCCGATGAGGTTGGTCATGTTTCCTTTTCCTTCCTTAATTTAGTTCTACAGACATGTCTCATCCGCGTCATCCATTCCTTGTGGTTAGTTCGACATTTTCGGGAGAATTCCTGTCACTTGTTGGTTATGACGGGTGTCTTTTTGCCTTGATGCCCGCTTATCAGTTCTCTCCGCTTCATATCCGCTTCATCTCCATTTCACGTCGCTATCGTTTTCGCTCCATCTCCTTTCCATTTCACCTCCGCGTCGCTTTCGCTCGTTCCCTTGTAAAGTGGACATCAAGAAGGGGCATCTGTTGACACCCGTTTTTAGCCCACAAGTTGCGTCATTTCTCCTATTCATCATTTTGATGTCCCGAATTACCCATTATTTTGGAGCCTTCCTTGGATGGATTTCGAGCCAATTTTCATTGTTCCATTCCCTTTGAGCCCTAGAGATCATGATTTTCTAGAGCCCTGTAGCTTATTTTATCAACTTCCGGTTTCCAAGTCAACTTACGGCCCATTTAGGCCGGCTTCCTTCAAACATTCGGCTCTCTCCCACTGTGTAGTCTTCAAAGTGGCTCTTTTTCACCCTCTTCCTGTCCTCTATTCAAAAAGTTGTCTTCACAAAAATTGTTCCTCTTTCCAAGATCTACAATTTCTTCTTCTATGCCGTTAGCCCGTTCTGCCCCGTTTGTGAGCTATTCACATTTTTCTGGCATGCTGTGCTGTTTACCTATGTCTCAGAATTTTCCTCTATGTTCTAGAACCATTTTCTCCCTCTTATAATCATTTTCTCATCTTACTTTCTTCATGAAAGTTGTTCCTCTCTCAGTTATATACAATTTATTCTTCTACTACTTTCGCTAGTTCTGCATCGTTTGAGAGATACGCTTCAATTTCCAAAGTCACACGTAGTCTGCCCAGAATCTGCCTTCATCGGTGTGAAGGTCTAGTGTAGGTGCGTCAGAGCACTGTGACGGTCTACTGTAGATGCGTCAGAGCACTGTGACGGTCCTACAGTAGACCTTTACATCTAAACTTACCCGAAATCGTCCCGTTCGACCCTCAGAGCCTGACGGACCTACTCTAGTCCGTTACAACACTGTGATGGTCCTACAGTAGACCGTTACACCCAAACTTGCCCGAAATCGTCCCGTTCGACCCCCAAAGTGTGACGGACCTACCCTAGTTCGTTACATCACTCTGACGGTCTTACGATAGACCGTTACACACACCTGAGAGTCCAATTCGTGTTGGACTCTACTCTGTTTTTATGCGCCGTGGCCCTCTTGCAGAGCCCATAACTTCTTGAATTCTACTCCGAATTGAGCGCCGTTTGTTCCTATGGTTTCCCCTTTATATTATCTTAAATTTAGTCTAAAGAACTCCAAATTTTTATTAGCTATCTTGCTCAAAATCTTGGATGGAAGTTGGAGGTTTAGGTGTCCTGGTTCAACTCAAACTCTGCATATTAAGCTCCGGAGCTCCCTTCTAGAAGCCATATCTTCTAGATCCTTCCACCGAGTTGAGTCCCACTTGTTCCTATCTCTTGTCCTTGGTATTATCTCGAGATTGATCCATAGAACATGAATTTTGGTGGACTCTATCTCCTAAAATCTTGGGAGAACTTTCTGGGTTTTCTGCAAACTCTATAAAAACTGCCCAGTTCACAGTCGCGACGGGGGGGGGGGCTCTTTCTTGGTTCGGGGCGAAGCCATGCTGCAATTCCAACTCACAACTTCGACCTTGGCTTGAAGAGGGAAGTATTAGCTTTCAATTCCCATCCTTTTGGGCTTGATTTCGTGGTCTACACTCTTAGTTCTCTTCCTCTCAAAATCACAAATCATCACAATTTTCTGCACTTTCTGCTACACATGCATTTTTGCACATTTTACATCAATGATTTCTCTCTATTCTCTCAATCAAATCTCGTGATTTCAAATCTCATGCATGCACAACACACCCACATATTATTTCCACCCTTCCACAGGGGTTAAAAACCTCCCCCCGGTGAGTTTGCCTTCAATTTTTACCCCTATTTTATCACTGTGGGATTGATGCTACACATGCATGTTCTAATGGATTTTTTATCCTTGTTTTGACTTTGTTTTGCAGGAGAGCATGAATACAATGTGAGGCCCTCTTCCTCTAGCCGGCTGGAAGGAGAGGAGGTTTGAATCCACAAGATTCCCGCACCCCGTTTCAAGTGCGATCAAGTCTTTAAGTTCCAAGGTACACGGCGCCGTTCTTTACACTTCTTCATCCTTTGGCGTTGTTGGAACCTTGGTGGCGATCACGGTTAGTATTTCTCATCCCTTCATCCCCCTTATCTTTGATTCACTTATTTATGCATGTATGTATTTAAAGGGGGTGGGATAGGAATCTAATTAAAACCAATCTACACCTATCAGTCAACAAATTCGGGTATATAGCTTACTAATTATCGGTCCCAGGACTACATCATTTAGGTCTGAGGTCGTGCATGCCACGCTGGTCTAGGAATTCATCAGGTCGTCTAGAGCGCCCTTCAACGCTACCCATGGATCAAAAGGGCGTGACTGCCATGCTAGTCCAGCTCGAGCACAACCTTATGGCCCATTTTGCAGAATCCATAGGCCAATTACGAGTAGAACTAGATGAGAGGATTCGAGCCTTAGAGGATCGACTAAAGGGAGAGGAAGGAAGAGTGAATGGCCACGGCGATCCCGTAGCCCATCCTAGGGAGGAGAGAGTGCAAGTCCGTCCGAATCAGGCTCCCTAAGGTAGAGAGCAAGAGGCCCGTGCGCCTCGAGAGTGAGACCAGGATGATGAGGATATCATCCTACGGAACGTCAAGATTGACGCTCCGAGTTTTGATGGGTCCCTCAACCCCGCTACATACCTTGATTGGGAGACCGGGATGGACCAATATTTTGATTGGCATCGTCGCATGACCCCTGCTACAAGGGTGAGGTTTGCCAAAATGAAACTCTTAGGTCAAGCCAAAAACCTACTGGTGTAACGTTGAGAATCTCCTAGCAAGGAGACGAGAGGAACCCATAGGCACGTGAGAGGAAATGAAGGAGAAACTGAGGGAGAAGTATCTGCCACACTCCTACCATCAGCGTCTTTTAGACCAATGGCAGAAACTCACCCAAGATGGAAAGTCCGTGGAGGAGTACATCGCCAAATTTGATGACTTCTTCCTTCGGAGTCGAGTCATGGAGGATACCTCTGTCACCCTCTCACGGTTCAGGGCTGGCCTACACGAGAGCATACAACGGGAGATGTTCTTACGGGAAGTTAACACTCTCGAGCATGCCTATCAGGTTGCTCGAGATGTCGAGCGGTTTCAAAGAGTGGTCCCACCTCGGATCCCCACTTACCGCCAACCTGAATCCCGAAACCCCATGGTCCGCTATTCTGAGAGGCTTGGCCCCTCCACCGCCTATGTCCCTACTGCTACCCCACTTAGGGCCGTTGCCCCTACTACTCCTTTCCCACGGAACCCCTTACCTGCACCCACTATTGTGCCTAGGCTGGAGTATACTCTACCAGCTGAGAGGAGAGATGACAAGGGAAAGGGAGTGGTCCCTAGCACCTCCCAACCAGCCCCTATCTCGGGAGTTCGTTGCTTTAGGTGTCATAACCAAGGGCATATTCCCTCCAACTGCCCCACCCGAGCCTTAGTCATCACCGACCCCTAGTTTTTGGAGCTTCCACCTCAGGAAGGAGAAGTCATTGAGAGGTATGAGGCCGATCCTGACCTCATCGCCCAGTTTGAGGAAATGGATGCAGGGTATGATGGAATGCATGTCGAGTACATGCAAGTGGGAGAAATTACCGAGAGTTCAAACCAGGGAAGATTTGGTGTAGTTCGTTGCATCCTAACACACCCACAGGAGGACGGCTCGCGTCGAACCTCCATCTTCCAAACATACGTTATGGTGAAATCCCAACCCTGCAAGGTGATTTTTGACAACGGGAGCTGTATCAATGTAGTCTCTTCAGACTTTGTCTCCCGTCTAGGTCTACATATCCATCCTCATCCGAGGCCATACAACGTGGCTTGGGTTGACGGCACGTCTATCCCAGTCACCATTACATGTGTCATTCCCATCCAATTCCAGTCCTATCAAGGACAAATCTTGTGCGATGTAGTGCCAATGAAGGTCGGTAGCATCATTCTAGGACGACCGTGGATCTATGATGTAGACCTTACTACATTTGGTCTGTCCAATCAGTGTTCCTTCTCACATAATGGGAAGAAGATACAGCTGTACCCGGTCCCCCCAAAGGTGACCCCGGGAAAGAGTTCCCCCTCCACCCCCACTGGAACCCCCAAGGTTCAAGAGAGTCCTCGGACTCCCACTGAAGGGAAACTTCTCATTCCCTCTCCTCCTGCACCTATCACACCTGTTCCCAAGGCCCCTAAGGTTAGTTATGACCCGGTTAGGCGCCTTAACTTCATAGGTGTCCGTGAGCTGAATAGGGAGGTTGTCGAAGGTGCCCCTGTCTAGGCTGTTGTTGTCACCATCACCCCAGAGGAGTCCCGAGTCTCAGTCCCCCCCGAGGTCCAGGCAATTCTACAGGACTTCCAAGATATTTTACCAGAGGACTTGCCCTCTAGACTCCCTCCCATGCGTGACGTACAACACGCTATTGATCTTGTCCCCGGGTCCACCCTACCCAACCTTCGCCATTACAGACTAAACCCCAAGGAGCATGCTGAGCTCCAAAGGATTGTCGAGGACCTTATCCAAAAGGGTTTTCTCAGGGTGAGCAAGAGCCCATGTGCTGTCCCTACCTTGCTCACACCCAAGAAAGATGGCACCTGGCGGATGTGTGTTGACAGCCGCGCCATCAACAAAATCACTGTCAAATATCAATTTCCAATTCTCCGTCTTGATGACATGCTTGACATGATGAGTGGAGTCACCATCTTTTCTAAGATCGACTTGAAAAGTGGCTATCACCGGGTCCGGATTCGACCAGAGGATGAGTGGAAGACGGCCTTCAAAATAAAAGAAGGTCTGTATGAGTGGCTCTTCATGTCATTTGGGCTATCTAATGTCCCCAGCACGTTCATGAGGCTTATGACGGAAGTCCTTCGCCCCCTCATCGGTCGCTTTGTTGTCATCTACTTCGATGACATTCTCATCTATACCCACAACCCTCAGGACCACATTCACTATTTGAGGGAAGTCTGCGAGACTCTGAGAAAAGAAACCCTATTTGCCAACCTCAACAAATGTGAATTCATGACAGATCGGGTCACTTTTCTCGGGTTTGTTGTTTCTAGCCTGTTGATATGTTTCTTCTACTCTCTTTCCTTTCTCTTACCAACTTGAAAAGATCTCTTCTCTCCCCTTCTAATAAATCGATATGTAAAATAAAATAGGACAGTAGAAGGAGAACAGAAGAGAGTAAAGAACCATGATCGCCACCAAAGTGACGTACGTGATGAACACGCCGTACCTTGGAAAGAGGGAGGGGTACTCGCCTGACCTACAGCGCTGGGAAGATGAACGGTTCAGGGAGAACCGCCTACAACATGAACGGTCTTACTATAGACCGTTTAAGAATGCTGCAGAAGATGCGGGATGAAGCGCTTCTGGCAGTTGAACGGCTCTATCACGACCGCAGGGAGAAGATGGACGGTCCAGGCTGCACCGCACGTCTTCTTGAACAGCTAGTAGGCAACCGCGCAAGACCACCAAGCCAGAAGTCGCAAAGGGTCCAACGTCCACCCTCTCCAGCCGGCCAAAGGGGATGGGCCTCGTGTTAGTGAGTTGTTGACTGCTCCCTGATCCGGAAGCTTGTATGGACGTGGAGAGCCTCCCTCCTTGGTGCTAGGTCGCTCAAGAATGCGGCAGGGCTTCGCCGTCGACCAAAAATCTCCCCCTTTTCAAACCCGACCTTTAGGGGCTATTTATAGAGCACCTAAAGTCCTAGCTCAAAATTAGGGTTTAGAAGCATTTTCAGGTCGAGATAATAAAAAAAAATCATAGATAATCATATTATTTCTCATCCAGTCGAAACGGCACTCAAAATGGTTGATTATCCGCGGAGAAAATGATGGGAGAAGTTGGGGATAAAACCACGGATAAAGACATAAAATCTGTTGAAATTCATCAATCGAACGGATGAACGGTCTTACGATAGACCGTTCAACTGGATGTGCGGTCATGTAATGACCGTCCAACCCCGTCGGTGGAAATTCAAGATAAATCATAAATAATCCAAATTATTCATCGAACTGACCGAGATGTTCGCTGTTGTACTCCGAGAGATGAACGGCTCAGATGAGACCGTTCAAAGGTAAAGCGGTCAAGGACAAACCGATCTAGCCTTGTCGGTGGAAAATCAAAATAGATAAGATAATTAGATAATTATCTGAAAACCAGCGACGTTAGGACTCTGGAGAGATAGACGGCTCGGAAGATACCGCACAATCGTATTATGCGGCTATGTCTAGGCCGTATATATGCCTGTTAGTGATAATTTAGAAAATCAGCTAAAATATCCCATAAATATATGAACGGCCCAGTATCAACCGCACAAAATGTTATACGGCTGGAAATTGACCGCTCATGTACATGGGTGGTTGGAATTCATAGAAAAGCTCGATTAACCAAAACCAAGGCCTATTAAGCCCTGAATCAACTTGGACCAAACCAGGGAGGGAGGCTGTAATATCCCGAACCTTTCAGATCCTTTTCGTGGGTCTCGGATCTGGTTTTTCAGAGTGTCTGGCTCCGTTGTGTCTGAAATTTCGTTTCGGACATCTTTCGTATTCGGATCGGCGCGATCCGGAGTTGTTTCGGAGGCCCGGAAGCGTTCCGCGGCTTTTCCACGCGTGTTTTTCGATTTTCGATGTGTGTTTCGGCAATTCCTTCGGAACCTCGCTGCGGGTGAACCGGGTCGTTCACCTGGGCACGAGTGGTACCGTTACGATCGGTGCGTTCCGAGGATTCCAGAAATGTAAGTTTCTATTTTTTGGTATTTTTCGTATTTTCTGAATTTTTTATAAATACCCCCCTATTTCTCTCTCTTCCCACCCTCTTCTTCTTCTTCTTCTTCTTCTTCTTCTTCTTCTTCTTCTTCTTCTTCTTCTTCTTCTTCTTCTTCTCCCCACCGTGACCACCGCCCCTCCCACTCTCTCTCTCGTTCGGCCGCGGCGACGTCCCCTTCCGGCTGCAGACGGCACGGGGCGATGGCGTGATGACGTGGGCGATGGCGAGGTGATCGTGGCGGCGTAAAGCTTGTGGGGAACCGTGAAGGGACAAGGGTTTTCAAAGCGTTCTTGGTGATCTCGGTAACGATCCGGCGAAGCATTCGCTCCATTGAGGTAGGGTGACGTTCCCTAGCTCCCTGCCATTCATTTCCGTGATTTATAGGCCGAGGGGAGGCCGAGAGGGGCTTGATTGAGCATGTTTGGGATTTTTCCATGTTTGGGGAGAGCTCGCCCGATCTATGGATTTGATGCATGATTTCACGTTTTGATGGCCTAGAATCATGCTAGGGGTCCCTAGGGGTCTTCTCCTTTGATTTCCCCCTCTCCGGTGGAGGCATGGGGGCGTGGTTGAAGTTTTTGGGCTTTCCCGCCGTTTTCACCGTCGGGTGCGTGTGACGGTCCTTCCAGGGACCGTTACATGATGTGACGTGCCTCGAGGGGGCCGTCACATGCCCTTTTGTTAGCCTTTGGGGGTCAGGGACTGTGACGGTCCCACGGCTTTCCGACCGTTGGTTTTTGACCGTTGGGGGTCTACGTGTGTAACGCGCTAGGGCGAGCGCGTTACATCCGTGTGACGCGCTGGGGCGAGCACGTTACTTCCTAGGTCATCCCAGGTGTGAGGGGCGCGTAACGCACTAGGCCAGGCGTGTTACATTCGCGTAACGCATTGGGGCAAGCGCGTTACATCCTGCCTTCGCACTGGGAGCGTGAGGCGCGTGTAACGCGCTGGGCCAGGCGCGTTACCTTCGTGTAACGCGCTAGACCAGGCGCGTTACTCCCTGCGTTCCTCAGGCCGTGTAACGGCCTGCGTTAGATCGCCAGGTGTGTGTAACGGTCTCACCTAGACCGTTACAGCCTTGTGACGGTCCTGAGGTGGACCGTCGGGCGTTTGGTTGCCCCGAGAGGGCTGCAACCCTATTTTTAGTCTGACTATGGTCGCCGTGCGACGGGGCCTGTACGTGGGGTGGTCCCCGTACGTCGTCGGATGCGGACGTTATGTTTTGTTGGCTTGAGAGTCTACTCCTTCAGTGACCCTCCACTAGTCGTAGCCTACTTACACGCGTGTGGTCCCACCTGGGAGTGGTGGAGAGGCTACCCTGAGGATGGTTTGAGACTGGTTTCCATCGGGCTCCTCGTCGTGGAGTTGAGGCACCATCTGATCGCGAACAGGGCCACTGATCTAGAGACGGCGTCTCCGATATGCAGAGGACTCGAGGACCGATCAGCCATGGGTAGTCTTTGTCAGGTCGCAGCCAGCAGTCGGCTACCCAGTAGCAGGGTTCCTTCCAGTATGCGTCGGGTGGTTCGGGAGCGCCGGCTTCGGCAGCGTCGGTAATGGGATCTGCGTCTTTTGGCTCGAAGGTCAAGAAGTTCTTCGGGAAGAGTTTTCGGAAGAAGAAGTCTAAGGATCAGGGGCAAGCTTCATCGGGCAGTGTACAGCATCCGATTCCTTTACAGCGTCAGGGATCAGTGGGTGGATCGCGAGTACCGTGTCTACGGAGTAGCGGGTTTCACCCAGGCAGGCAGTGCACGGCGCCGATCATCTATTTTCGGTGTGACCAGCCAGGGCATATGGCGCGTGACTGTCCTCAGAGGCAGCCGCAACAGCAGTTTCCTCAGCAGCAGCAGGTTCCCCAGTAGCAGAGGCAGCAGCAGGTTCCCCAGCAGCAGAGGCAGCAGCAGCAGGGACAGTATCCGCCGCTACCCAGGTCAGCTAGTGTGGGAGGCAGGCAGAGAGCTCGGGGCCAGATCACGCACCTGACCTGGGCAGAGGCAGTGGCGTCACAGCTCGTGGAAGGTACCGTTCAGATTTTGGGTTGTGCGGCTCGGGTTTTGTTTGATTCTGGCGCGTCTCATTCGTTTATTTCAGAGGATTTCGCGCTGAGTATTGAGGAGTCGGTGACCCAGTTGTCCTGTGACTTGGCAGTGGAGTTACCTTCGGGTGATTTTATGATCACTCCGTATTGCTTCGATCAGGTTCCGGTTTAGATCGATGGGCGGAGTATGCCAGGCAGGTTGTATGTGTTGCAGCTTTGGGATTACGACATGATTCTAGGCATGGATTGGCTCGAGACTCATGGAGTGGTGGTGGATTGTAGAATGAAGAGGGTCTACTTCCAGCATCCGAGCAAGCGGACCTTCTATTTCCAAGGTATTCGTCCCACCTCTTCTCGATTTCTTATCTTTGCTATTCGAGCCCGTCGGTTGCTTGATTCTGGTTGTCAGAGTTTTCTCACGTCCGTGGTTGTGACTGAATGGATGGAGCTGGATGTCGAGGACATTCCGGTGGTGTGTGAGCTTCCTGACATTTTTCTCGAGGAATTGCCTGGGTTACCTCCCCAGCGGGAGATCGATTTTATGATCGAGGTCGTGCCTTGTACGGGACCTTTGGCGAAGGCTCCCTACAGTATGGCCCCCGCTGAGTTGAGGGAGTTGAGGGCGCAGTTGCAGGAGCTATTGGCCAAGGGGTATGTTTGTCCTAGCTTTTCCCCTTGGGGTGCGTCCGTGTTGTTTGTGAAGAAGAAAGACGGTAGTCTGCGGTTGTGCATTGACTATCGGCAGCTGAATAAAGTGACCATTAAGAACAAGTATCAATTGCCACGGATTGACGATTTGTTCGACCAGCTTCAGTCTGCACGAGTGTTCTCGCGGATTGATTTGCGGTCCGGTTACTATCAGCTAAGAATTCGCGAGTCCGATGTTGAGAAGACTGTATTCTGTACGAGGTACGGGTATTATGAGTTTTTGGTGATGCCATTTGGGCTCACCAATGCCCCTGCAGCCTTCATGGACTTGATGCAGAGGGTGTTTCGTCCGTATTTGGACCAGTTCGTGGTCATATTCATGGACGACATCCTTGTTTATTCGTGGTCTGCCGAAGAGCACGCGTGCCATTTGGGTGTGGTGCTGCAGACACTGTAAGATCACCAGTTGTATGCGAAGCTCAGCAAGTGTGAGTTCTGGCTCTGCGAGGTGCACTTTCTGGGGCACGTGATTTCTGGTGATGGCATTTCCGTGGACCCCGCCAAGGTCGAGACAGTAATGCAGCGGCCGAGGCCGAGGTCGGTGACGGAGATCCGGAGTTTCTTGGGGCTTGCGGGCTATTATCGCCGATTTATCCAGGATTTTTCTCGCATTGCGGCCCCGATGACTAGACTCAGGTGAAAGGATGTGCCTTTCGTCTGGTCTGAGGAGTGTGAGCAGAGCTTCAGGGAACTGAAGAGATTGCTCACCTCGGCTCCGGTGTTGATTTTGCCTTCTGGACCGGGAAGTTTTGTGGTATGTACAGATGCTTCCGGGGTCGGATTGGGTGCTGTGTTGATGCTGCATGGTAGAGTGGTGGCTTATGCATCTCGGCAGCTAAAGCGCCACGAGAAGAACTACCCTACCCATGACCTTGAGTTGGCGGCGGTGATCTTCGCGCTGAAGATCTGACGGCATTATCTGTACGATGATAAGTTTGAGGTGTTCACTGACCATCAGAGTTTGAGGTATGTGTTCTCGCAGAGGGACCTGAACCTCAGGCAAAGGCGTTGGATGGAGTTCATGAAGGATTATGACTTCACCCTGTCTTATCAGCCGGGCAGGATGAATGTCGTCGCCGATGCCTTGAGTCGGAAGGTTGCGGTCAGTGCCTTGATGTTGAGGAAGTGGAGGCTCTGGGAACAAGTGCCCGAAGTATCCTTCAGGCTCAAGATTCCCCAGGAGCCAGGGTTGGCAGTGCTTGCACGTCTGACTGTCACTCCTGCTATCCGTTGTCAGGTGACAGAGGCTCAGCATGCGGACCCCCAGTTGCCCCGGATTCTGGCGATGGCTGATGTGGAGCTTGGAGAGGATGGTGCTGTGAGGTTTCGTGACAGGCTGTACATCCCAGCCGAGGAGCAGATTCGTCGTGCGGTGTCGCGCGAGGCTCATGGGAGCAGGTACACCGTACACCCGGGTGCGACGAAGATGTATCGGAACTTGCGGAGGCAGTTCTGGTGGCCTGGAATGAAGAGAGATGTCGCAGAATTTGTGGCTAGGTGCCTGATCTATCAGCAGGTGAAGGCGGAGCATCAGCGACCAAGAGGTACTCTCCAGCCCTTGGATGTTCCTGCTTGGAAGTGGGACCATGTGACCACGGATTTTGTGGTGGGATTACCGAGGACCCCGAGTGGGCAGGACAGTATTTGGTTGCTGGTGGATCGGTTGACGAAGGTGACGCGGTTGTTATCGGTCAAAGTCAGCTGGAGCGTGTCCAAGTTGGCTCGTCTGTATGTGGAACGGATCGTTCCGTTGCATGGGATTCCCGTTTCGATCGTGTCAGATCGGGATCCGCGCTTCACTTCTGGATTCTGGAGGAGTTTCCAGTGAGCGCTTGGCACGGAGTTAGCTTTTAGCTCGGCGTATCATCCTCAGTCAGATGGTCAGTCTGAGAGGACCATTCAGACTTTGGAGGACATGCTGAGATCCTGCTGCCTGGAGTGGCAAGGGAGTTGGATTCATCACCTGCCGTTGGTGAAGTTTGCCTACAACAACAACTTTCATTCGAGCATTGGCATGGCTCCTTATGAGGCTTTGTATGGGCGTCCTTGTCGGACTCCACTTGATTGGTTTGAAGTTGGTGAGCGTGTTTTGACGGGACCAGAGTTGGTGCAGCAATGCGTGGACGTTGTGCACGTGGTTCGTCAGAACATGTTGGCGGCCCAGAGTCGGCAGAAGAGCTATGCTGACCGTAGGAGGCAGCCTCTCGCGTTCACCGTGGGCGATCATGTGTTCTTGAGAGTTTCTCCGATGAAGGGGTGATGCATTTTGGACGGCGTGGGAAGCTGAGTCCCCGCTATATTGGTCCTTTTATGATTGTGGAACGCATCGGTGAGGTCACTTATCGGTTGCAGTTACCCCCTGAGTTGGCGTCGGTGCATGACGTGTTTCACATCTCGATGTTGCGGAAGTATGTGCCCGATGACTCTCATATGCTCGAGTTTTCTATTTGGCCCGAGGTGACTCCAGATCTTTCTCTCCCAGAGTTTCCGATCCGCGTGCAGGATAGGCGAGAGCAGCACCTGCGGAACAAGGTCATCCCCTTGGTCAAGGTGGTGTGGCAGCGACACTCTGGTGGGGAAGCTTCTTGGGAGCGTGAGGACGAGATGCGTCAGCAGTTCCCGTACCTGTTTGAGTGAGTCTTCCTCTTCTTTTCCCTTGGGTTGTTCTCAATTTCGAGTACGAAATTTCTTTAAAGGGGGAGGGCTGTAATATCCCGGACCTTTCGGATCCTTTTCATGGATCTTGGATCTGGTTTTTTGGAGTGTCCGGCTCCGTTGTGTCCAAAATTTCGTTTCGGACATCTTTCGTGTTCGGATCGGCGCGATCCGGAGTTGTTTCGGAGGCCCGGAAGGGTTCCGCGGCTTTTCCACGCGTGTTTTCCGATTTCTGTTGTGTGTTTCGGCAATTCCTTCGGAACCTCGTTGCGGGTGAACCGGGTCGTTCACCTGGGCACGAGTGGTACCGTTACGATCGGTGGGTTCCGAGAATTCCGGAAATATAATTTTCTATTTTTTGGTATTTTTTGGATTTTCCTAATTTTCTATAAATACCCCCCCTATTTCTCTCTCTTCCCCACCCTCTTCTTCTTCTTCTTCTTCTTCTTCTTCTTTCTTCTCTTCTCCCCACCGTGACCACCACCCCTCCCTCTCTCTCTCTCGTTCGGCCGTGGCGACGTCCCCTTCCGGCTGCAGACGGCACGGGGCGACGGCGTGACGACGTGGGTGACAGCGAGGTGATCGTGGCGGCGTAAAGCTTGTGGGGAACCGTGAAGGGACGAGGGTTTTCAAAGCGTTCTTGGCAATCTCGGTAACGATCCGGCGGAGCATTCGCTCCATTGAGGTAGGGTGACGTTCCCTAGCTCCCCGCCGTTCATTTCCGTGATTTATAGGCCGAGGGGGGGCCGAGAGGGGCTTGATTGAGCATGTTTGGGGTTTTTCCATGTTTGGGGAGAGCTCGCCCGATCTATGGATTTGATGTATGATTTCACGTTTTGATGGCCTAGAATCATGCTAGGGGTCCCTAGGGGTCTTCCCCTTTGATTTCCCCCTCTCCGGTGTAGGCATGGGGGCGTGGTTGAAGTTTTTGGGCTTTCCCGCCGTTTTCGCCGTCGGGTGCGTGTGACGGTCCTTCCAGGGACCGTTACATGATGTGACGCGCCTCGAGGGGGCCATCACATGCCCTTTTGTTAGCCTTTGGGGGTCAGGGACTGTGACGGTCCCACGATAGACCGCCACTTCTAAGTGACGCGCCCGGGCTGGGCCGCCAGGGGCTTTCCGACCGTTGGTTTTTGACCGTTGGGGGTCTGCATGTGTAACGCGCCAGGGCGAGCGCGTTACTTCCTGGGTCATCCCAGGTGTGAGGGGCGCGTAACGAGCTGGGCCAGGCGCGTTACATGCGTGTAACGCGCTGGGGCAAGCGCGTTACATCCTGCCTTTGCGCTGGGAGCGTGAGGCGCGTGTAACGTGCTGGGCCAGGCGCGTTACATTCGTGTAATGCGCTGGACCAGGCGCGTTACTCCTGGCGTTCCTCAGCCCGTGTAACGGCCTGCGTTAGACCGCCATGTGTGTGTAACGGTCTCACCTAGACCGTTACAGCCTTGTGACGGTCCCGGGGTGGACCGTCGGGCGTTTGGTTGCCCCGAGAGGGCTGCAACCCTATTTTTAGTTCGACTGTGGTCACCGTGCGACGGGGCCGGTACGTGGGGTGGTCCCCGTACGTCGTCGGATGCGGACGTTGTTTTCCGTTGGCTTGAGAGTCTACTCCTTCAGTGACCCTCCACTAGTCGTAGCCTGCTTACACGCGTGTGGTCCCACCTGGGAGTGGTGAAGAGGCTACCCTGAGGATGGTTTTAGACTGGTTTCCGTCGGGCCCCTCGTCGTTGGCCAGTGTCCGGCTACGGGGGAAAACCGGTCAGAGGGCCAGACCTAGGACGCATGGTCTGTGTGTCCACACGTGGTTGGGGGCGGTTGGACCCACGTCGACGGGCGTGACCCCAGCTAGTCACTTGTTTATGGTTCTTATTCGGTGTTCGTGCCTTTGGTAGGAGCTACCACGTCAGGCAGTTCACCTGCGGTGCGGTGTAAGTCGTCAGGGGACACTACCGGCTGTGCTTCTAGTTGGAGGTACTCCTGTCGAGTACGGAGTGTCTGACTGTCAGTCTTGTGACTTCAACCTTCGGGTTTCTCTTTGTCGGGTCGACCGTTGAGCTTCGGTTGGTTTACCGTGGCACGTGTGTCGGTTTGCGTGCCGTAGGACCCTTGTTTTGTAGAGTGCAGGGCTTTCCTTTTCGAGGTACCCTCCTACCGCTAGTGTAGTGGTTTCCCATTTTACGAGGTAGGGTTCGAGTGATCCCTACTGAGTCTTGTTCCGAGACTCATTCCCTACGCGTTTTCACCGTGTTTCAGGTGAGGCGCCACCCTTGGGGAGCGCGTCCGGGATGCAGCGTGGTGCGGGTGCCCAGAGGTAGTGCCAGAGGTCAGAGCCGGGGTATGTCCCGTGTAGCTGTACTTTTCTTTCTTGTCTCTGTACTAGTTGTGGACTACTGTTGTTGTTTATATTTTGTGGACCATGTAAAATGTTACTTTATTTTTCTGCCTAATGTTATAACTGTTTAATTTCTGCAATTACTTGTGATACTTATGTTGTTCCCACACCATCCTTCTAACCCTTCCGAGTCTTCGGGCTCGTGGGTGGCGATGCGAGTCTCGGGTTATCGGACCTTCCCGGTAATAGGATTCTCGGGTCGTTACAGCTGGTATCAGAGCGTTGGTTGTGGAATCACATGAGAATTATAGGTAATTATAGTGGTCCACTTGTCCACAGCGATGATGTACAGGTGACACTGGCATTTGGCACCGTGTGTTTGTTGTGACCTTGCCGTTTTCGTGTTTTCTGTCTTTTGCTTCAGGAGCGAGTATGGCGCCGAGGCGGAGCACTCGCTCTCAGCAGGGGCAGTCGGCTGGAGGTCAGGAGATCCAGCAGGGGGTCCAGAGGGACTAGGAGGAGCATAGTAGAGGGCCACCAGGGGCCACCGAGGCCGCGGATACTGCGAGATTTTCGGGGGCCGAGGATTTCTTACGTGGCATGTATCAGCTTATGTCTCAGCAGTTCAGCGGAGAGGCTGGTGAGGGCTCGTCAGCTAGGGGTGGGCCAGGCCGAGCAGTGAGGGACTTCATGTAGTTCCATCCACCTTACTTCAGCGGCCAGGCAGACTCTGATGTGGCTCGTGATTGGCTTGATGAGATGGAGCAGGTGTTCAGTTCTGCAAAAAGTGCTGCCGAGGACAGAGTGGTGTTGGCCTACAACCAGTTGCAGGGTACGGCTCGGAAGTGGTGGTCATCCGAGTGGAAGACGTCTTTTCAGCTTCGTCCACTTGAGCAGGTCAAGTGGGATGACTTCTTCAGTGCTTTCGAGCGTACATACTGTCCAGACTATGTTTCTACGCAGCGGATGCGTGAGTTTCTGGAGCTGGTGCAGGGTGACATGTCCGTGTTGCAGTACAGGGCCCGATTTGTCGAGCTGGGTCGGTATGCACCTCACATCATGGAGCATGAGAGGGTGAAGACCGCGCAGTTTGTTCAGGGCTTGTGGCAGGAGCTGAGGCACCATCTGATCGCGAACGGGGCCACTGATCTAGAGACGGCGTCTCGTGTTGCGGCTTCCTTGGAGATGGATATGCAGAGGACTCGAGGACCGATCAGCCAAGGGCAGTCTTTGTCAGGTCGCAGCCAGCAGTCGGCTACCCAGCAACAGGGTTCCTTCCAGTATGCGTCGGGTGGTTCGGGAGCGCCGGCTTCGGCAGCATCGGTAACGGGATCTGCGTCTTTTGGCTCGAAGGTCAAGAAGTTCTTCGGGAAGAGTTTTCGGAAGAAGAAGTCCAAGGATCAGGGGCAAGCTTCATCGGGTAGTGTACAACAGCTTCATCGGGCTAGGGTAGGTAAAGGTGGTGGAGGAGACGGGATAGAGGAAGAAGTGGGTAACGGAGCAGGTACCTTATTAACTGAAGAAACACCATGGTGCCCCCTGGTCTTGGCGTAGAGACAGTTGCCTAGGGGGCACGACTTGCTGCTGCTGCTGTTTGCTGCTGAGATCTAAAATAACGTGGCGCACGATAGCCCAATCAATCATCTTCTTCTCTTCCAAGTTGTAAACAAGTTCCCGAAACTCGGGGCAGTCTTCAATCAAATGCCCCTGTTGACGATGGAATTCACAGAAATGGAGCAAATCCCCGATCGCGGGTCGACAAGGCATAACCGGAGGGAGTTACAACGCATGGGTGGCCATCAAAGCCTTGAAAACATCTGAAAAGGATTCTGGCAACGAAAAGTGAGAAGCCCGCTTCGGGCAAGGTGGATGCCGAGGGGTATGAAAAGGTAATGGGGATGGCAGCGGAGGTTGTGTAGGCAAAGGGGATTGCGTAGGTGAAGGCGGAGGGCTAGAATGATGTGGAGGCGTGGAGGGAATGGGAATGTAATGGACGGCATCTACCCGCTCTGGGTGTAGTGTTTCCTTGACCGGAAGTGGAGGGGTGTGGGGAGATAAAGTAGCGGAGGGCTGACTCGTGGAAGGATGTGAGGTGGAGGACATGGAGGTATAGGGGTGTGGGGGAGTGAATGGTCGACTCGTGGAGGGATATGTAGCGAAGGTTGACTCATGGTGGATGGGGAAGAAAAGGGGTATGTGGAAGGCGAAGGTGGAGGAGACTCATGGTCAAAAGAAACTAGGAGTTGTTGGCTAATGAAGCAGACTCGACTGTAAAGTTGTTGCCATGAAGTGATATCGTTCAGGGCTAAGATGCATCTGAGCTCGGGTGTGGCATTAGAAATAACCATCTTGATCTGCTCGCCCTCCGGAATATGCCTCGGGACTTGTGCGGCTAGGCGACGCCAGCGGTCGACAAATGTGAAGAATTCCTCACTGGACTTCATCTTCTCCTGGGCCAAATCAACCATAGAATATCTGGGCCCAACCTGGTCCTGGTACTGCTGAATAAATGTTTCTTGAACGGCTCGAAAATTCATCATCTGCTCTTGCGGCAATGTGAAGAACCATTCCTTGGCCGAGCCCTCTAAAAATAGGCCAAACAAATAGGCCATCAAGCGTGGATCATGCTGGAACTGGGCCGACTCATATAAGAACTCCTTCAAATGCACGTAGGGGTCACCGACTCCACCATAGCAACGATATGCGAGCATTTGTGAGCGCGGTGGGAGTTGAAGACCTTGAAAGGCAAATGGGATATCCAAAGAAATCTGAGGATTGATTCGTCGTTGCAATTCATCAAGCTGGCGTTGGGCTTGAGCGATCATCTCCTCGATGGGAAGAGTCCGAGAAGGATATGTGCCAGCTTGAGCAAGGGATGATGAATTTAGACCAGGATAATGTTGATGGGCCGGATAAGGGGATCCGGCCTGAGCAGAAGGAAAGTCCATTCCAAGAATGGAGGAATGCATGGGCCTGGACGGATTATGCGCGTGAGAATGAGGATTGATTGGGCCTACAGCAGCACAGGCGAGATAAGAAGGCCCATTAATAAAATAGGGTCCAATAGAGGAACAAGGAGATGGGCCCGCGTGGGAAGAGGAATCCACACGGGGGTAAGAAGATGGAGAAGTATAGGAATAAGGTACAGGGGAGAAATGCTCCATGGGGAGGATGGAGACTTTATACAGTGAATTTCAAATGAATACAAGGAGGGGAATGAACGCAGGACGAATGCAGCTAAATGGAGACACACGAAGATGAGCTAGACCTAATGAACCTAATCTATCAAACAGATGCAAATGATGACACCGTGCAACCTACAATGGAAGAGAGAGATGAGAAAAGAATCAACTAATCACCCAAACAAATTCCAAATGATGCGCGAGGATTTTTATAAGTTCTCTTTTAGGACCTTAGTGGATTAATTAAAATGGGAATTCACTCGACTACAAGGTACCTAAACAGGGTGAGAATGGAGAACTGGCAGACTCTAAAGGACTCTCTCTCGCACGAATGCAGACCCTAGACTGGAGGGTGGTACGGTACAACCTGCCCGGCGTCCGTGTGGGAATCCACGGCTTACGGGGGCTTACGGAGGTCCTCGGCAAGGTCACCTAGTCGACTCCAAGGAATATGGAGACGAGAGGAAACCTTACCTCGGTAGGAATGCAACTACTATGGAGTGTATGATCCTATGTGCACTAGAGTGCATGCAAGGTCTAGCCTAATAAACTAGCAATCAATGACCAAAACAAATATATAAGCAATGAAAAATGATCATGCAACAATGATATGAGAGCAGGGGGAGAGCAATAGCTAGCACCAAACATCATGAATATCATGGAATATGGCAATCAAAAATGAATTACGGGTGCACTGTAGCACCACAAGGACGGTCTATATGTGACCGCTCAAAAGGACAGACGGTCTGTACAGAACCGCATAATCCAGGGAGCAACAGAATAGCAAAATAACTGCAAAAGAATCACAGAGTGCTGGGAATGAAGGACGGCAAAGCGGAGGAACATACCAGGAAGAACGGTCTATGGACATCCGCGTAAAATCTGGAACGGGTCTCTAGAAACCGTGCACCTACAACCAGAACACCCAGAAATGTACCTGTGCTAGAAAGATGGACGGCTAAGGAAAGGCCGCTCAGAAGGTTGCACGGTCGACGGGAAGCCGTCAGTGATAGGACGCTTGCAGGGGAACATGCACTGGTTACAGGGAAGGACGGTGGACGTGCAACCGCACAGTGGGTGAACGGCTCTGGGAGAACCGTTCACGTTCCAGAAGGCAGAAACCGCAACCCAACCTGCAATCACTCCAAGAAATAGACTAACATAATGAAAGAAGAGGTCAGCAAATCACTAGCACGATGGGCACTAGGCGTCCCACCGTGATCGCCAAAAAACGGGCTGTTGATATGTTTCTTCTACTCTCTTTCCTTTCTCTTACCGGCTTGAAAAGATCTCTTCTCTCCCCTTCTAATAAATCGATATGTAAAATAAAATAGGACAGTAGAAGGAGAACAGAAGAGAGTAAAGAACCGTGATCGCCACCAAGGTGCCGTACGTGATGAACACGTCGTACCTTGGAAAGAGGGAGGGGTACTCGCCTAACCTGCAGCGCTGGGAAGATGAACGGTTCAGGGAGAACCGCCTACAACATGCACGGTCTTACTATAGACCGTTTAAGAACGCTGCAGAAGATGCGGGATGAAGCGCTTCTGGCAGTTGAATGGCTCTGTCACGACCGCAGGGAGAAGATGGACGGTCCAGGTTGCACCGCACGTCTTCTTGAACGGCTAGTAGGCAACCGCGCAAGACCACCAAGCCAAAAGTCGCAAAGGGTCCAACCTCCACCCTCTCTAGCCGGCCAGAGGGGATGGGCCTCGTGTTAGTGAGTTGCTGACTGCTCCCTGAACCGGAGGCTTGTATGGACGTGGAGAGCCTCCCTCCTTGGTGCTAGGTCGCTCAAGAATGCGGCAGGGCTTCGCCGTCGACCAAAAATCTCTCCCTTTTCAAACCCGGCCTTTAGGGGCTATTTATAGAGCACCTAAAGTCCTAGCTCGAAATTAGGGTTTAGAAGCATTTTCAGGTCGAGATAATCAAAGAAAAAGGGTAGATAATCAGATTATCTCTCATCCAGTCGAAACGGCACTCAAAATGGTTGATTATCCGCGGAGAAAATGATGGGAGAAGTTGATGATAAAACCACGAATAAAGACATAAAATCTGTTGAAATTCATCAATCGAACGGATGAGCGGTCTTACGATAGACCGTTCAACTGGATGTGCGGTCATGTAATGACCGTCCAACCCCGTTGGTGGAAATTCAAGATAAATCATAAATAATCCAAATTATCCATCGAACTGACCGAGATGTTCGCTGTTGTACTCTGAGAGATGAACGGCTCAGATGAGACCGTTCAAAGGTAAAGCGGTCAAGGACAAACCGTTCTAGTCTTGTCGGTGAAAAATCAAAATAGATAAGATAATTAGATAATTATCTAAAAACCAGCGACATTAGGACTCTGGAGAGATAGACGGCTCGGAAGATACCGCACAATCGTATTATGCGGCTATGTCTAGGCCGTATATATGCCTGTCGGTGATAATTCAGAAAATCAGCTAAAATATCTCATAAATATATGAACGGCCCAGTATCAACCGCACAAAATGTTATACGGCTGGAAATTGACCGCTCATGTACATGGGTGGTTGGAATTCATAGAAAAGCTCGATTAACCAAAACCACGGCCTATTAAGCCCTGAATCAACTCGGACCAAACCAGGGAGGGAGGCTATCCATAACATAAGCTCAAAACGTGCCTGAAAATAGTCCCAACGAATGATGGATAACTTGAGGCATCAACAAATGGGAGTAAGAGGAACGACTCAACTTATCGGCAAAAAATGGGTGTCAACATAGCCAAGGAGTGTCTGTGGACCAATCCAAGGTCCAAGCCTTAGTGGACTGGCCTGAGCCCCAGAACGTCCACGATGTTCGAAGTTTTCATGGGCTAGTCACTTTTTACAGACGCTTCATTAAGGGTTTTAGCACCATTATGGCACCCATTACGGATTGCATCTGTAAGGGAAATTTTGAGTGGACTAAAGCCGCATCTCAGGCTTTTATTGCCATAAAGGAGCTTATGACTAAAACCCATATTCTTCGCCTGCCAGACTTTTCCAAAGTCTTTGAGGTTTCCTGTGATGCATCTGGCGTAAGAATAGGTGGAGTGCTTAGTCAGGAGAGCCACCCTGTGACTTATTTCAGTGAGAAGCTTTCTGATGCAAAGCTTCGTTTCTCCACCTATGATAAGGAGTTTTATGTCGTGGTCCAAGCCCTTAAACACTGGAGACACTATCTCTTATCACAAGAGTTTGTCTTATACTCGGACCATGAGGCTTTGAAATTCCTTAGCTCACAGAAGGGCTTGAACCCGAGGCATGGTCGGTGGGTAGAATTCCTCCAGTCTTTCACATTTGTCCTAAAACATAAGGCTAGAAAGGAAAATAAAGTGGTTGACGCCTTGAGTCGAAGGGTCTCCCTTCTTTCCACTGTTCGGGTAGAGGTCACCATATTTGACCGCATGAAGGAACTCTATGGAGAGTGTCTCGATTTTAACCCTGCCTACTCTGCTCTATCCGCTGTACCCTCGACAACCTTTTCTGACTATCTACTCCAGGATGGTTTTCTATTTCGAGGGCGGCAACTCTGTGTCCCGAGGACTTCTGTTCGGGACTTCCTGATTTGGGAAATGCATGCCGGAGGTCTTGCTGGTCACTTTGGCTGCAACAAGACTATCCATTATGTGGAGGAGTATTTCTATTGGCCTGGCCTAAAGAAAGATGTGGCCAAGATTGTAGCCTAGTGTAGGACATGCACAATGGCCAAACAGGTCAAACGGAACACTAGTCTCTACACTCCTCTCCCCGTTCCTGATCGACCATGGGTTGATGTGAGCATGAATTTTATCCTTGGTTTACCACGCACTGCTCACAAGCATGATTCCATCTTTGTTGTTGTTGATATGTTCTCTAAGATGGCCCACTTCATTGCATGTTCCAAAACATCTGATGCATCTAGAGTAGCCCACTTATTCTTTGATGAAGTCGTGTGTCTGCATGATCTCCTCCAAATCATCATGTCTGACTAAGATGTCCTGTTCACTAGTTACTTCTGGAAGACACTTTGGCACCTAGTTGGCACCAAACTCAAATTCTCCACTGCCTATCACCCACAAACCGATGGGCAAACAGAGGTCGTCAATAGGAGTTTAGGAAACCGTTTGAGGTGTCTTGTAGGGGAACATTCTGGCACTTGGGATCTTCTCTTACCTAGAGCTGAATTTGCATACAACAGTTCGATCAATCGGTCCATAGGTATGAGTCCATTTGAGGTCGTGCATAAAAACTTAGGAAACCTGTGGATCTCATTTCCCTTCCTCTCGAGTCTAGAATGTCCAAGTCAGCTGAGGAGTTTGCACAGCATGTCAAGAGTCTGCATGAGTCGATTAGCAAGCAAATCAACCTCAGTAATGAGACTTATAAAAAATTGGCTGATTCGCATAGGCGTCACCATGAATTTCAAGAAGGTGACTTGGTTATGGTACGGGTCCGGCCCGAGCGACTCCCCTCGGGAGCCGTTAAAAAGTTACAAGCCCGTAGTGATGGTCCCTTCCCTATCCTGCGGAAGATTGACTCTAATGCTTATGTTGTGGACTTACCTCCCGAATATGGGATTAGCTCGACCTTTAATGTGGCAGACCTAGTGGCCTACAAGGAATCCACAGCGATTCCTAGTGACCCTTTCGAGCCTTCTCCTCCCATTGAGAGTGAGCCCACCCCTGTGCGTCCCACAGTCTCGAGAGCACCGCGCGAGCACATTGAGATGATACTGGATGAGCATGTGACAACTACACGGAGTCGGGTGTACCAGCGCTACCTTGTCCGCTGGTGGGACCGTCCACCTTCTGATGATTCCTGGATCAGCCGAAAAGATCTCCAGTGCCTCGATCCAGATCTGCTGGAGCACTACCAGAGCAGTGTCCCCCCTTACTCGACGGAGTCGAGTTCCAGCCGCCCCGGGAGGGTTGGTGGGGACACCGGGTCCACTACCGGGCCCACTACTCGGAGCCGACGCCGCACTGTCTCGACTGCACCGAGCTTATGGCTCGGAGATCTGACTTCCTGAAGACTCGACTTGTGGCTACGGTAGTATATTGCGTCTGTATTTCATTTGTGTGTAGTATACGTATTTGTGTGTATGTATTCGTCTTCTAGGCTAGTCAAAAAACATGTGTGTATTTTGTTTTATTAAACCCACAAAGTCAATAGTGGGTTGGTGGGCTTTATTTTATTAGGCTAGGATATATATGCAAATATGAGAGGTTTAAAGGTAAGGATGTAATGGGCTTTCCCTATATAAAGGGGGGCTTACGAAGGATTGTGATATGAATGATATGAATGAAAAGCTTGAAACCTAAGGTACTTTGCCTTTGTGTTTTTCTCCTTCTCTCTTTCTCATTTTGTGAGTTTGAGTGTCACCCGGTGTGAAACCGTCCGACGTGAGGTCGAGCTGCGTGAGGTAACAAGTTATCCATCATGTTCGTGTTATCGGAGTTGCCGTCGATCCTTCCCCCGACGCCGTCCCCGTCACCAGTCACTTTCGTGACAAATTTATTATGCGCTTCTATCTGACCGATCAGGTGACTTTGGAGTTCGTGTCAGGACCGGAAGTCTACCGTACCATATAGGTATCGACGTTAATTACATCTCCCTAAGATGGAGAAAACTCTTGATTAATTGTCATGAATCGAGGGCCCTACAAGCCGAAAATTGACGCTATGAGAATTGTCCTAAGAATTTTAGAACAGCGAGAAACATCTCTATTGAAGGGCAACCAAATAGTCTTATTAGTTATCCTACATTCAAACGAAAACCCGAGCTTCAATGAAGACTGTCCACCGGACCATCGGCGATTTTAATGTAAGGCAAGCAGAGTCGACCCTTGATGAGGACGGCTCAAGGATACGGGATGTTGGCCTAGAGCATGGTCGGATCACGGTCATCGTGGGTCCGGGTACGGCCTGCGGCGGCCTAGTTATTATCCCCTCCACATAGGGTCTAGGGGAGGAGAAGAGCTGCCGATTGCATGACTTTGAACTTTTGAGCAATGGGCTTATTATTATTATTATTATTATTATTATTATTATTATATTTGTTTTATTATGCAGTGTGACTGCGGTACTGGGCGGAGTCATATCCTCGCGCATCATGGAAGTATCCAGCAGGGCGTGATCCGGCTTTCCACAATCCACCATTTAATATACCGACGAGTCATGACACGTAGGCATACAATGTTCAGGAGATACATGGGAGTCGAGGTAAGATTCATCAGAATGATCCTCGATATGGGACAGAGGTACTTATCCACACCGTTCGATACATCCCAGGGGAACACAACATCCAAGCATGTAAATATTGGTCTTTTGTTGTGACGCTCATTTCTTGGCATTATTTCTTTTATTATGTTTATCTCCCTTTATTGTCGATCATTATTGTTACATATTTTTTTAAGTCTAAATTTTCGGTGAAAATTGATCTCCCCGGACCGGAACGTGTGGGGGAAATAAACGGAAGCTCGTCCCCGAAAAATCCGAGATGGCCCCCTTAATTAAGGGACGTACACAAAGCGACAACGTCCATACCAATGGGAGTTAGAGATGCGCACAAAAGCGGCAACCTCCGTATCGACGGGACTGGGCTGCCGGACCGAATGGAACTGCGGGCTGCCAATAGGCCTGCCAGATTGAACATACAGGGGCTGCCGGATCAGCCATAGCAGGGCTGCCGGATCATCCAATAGACCCTGCCGGATCAGCCACATGTGGGGCTGCCGGTTGCGGGCCGCCCATACGGCCAGGAACGAGGCCCAGACAGGGACGGAGACGCTGAGGAGCGGTCCAAATCTTGCAGGGACCGAGCGAGAAGGGGGCACAGGAAAATAGTGAATAATACGATTCATAAAGGGGTTTTGGGTTCCGAGGCCACATCCATGGATACGGGTGAGCCCCGGCCCGTCCAACCCTTGTCTGGTGTCCGATGGAGCAGGATAGAAATAGAAGGTGAAGCAAATCATGAGAGAAAAGAGATTCTAATGCCTTGAATGCCCAGAACTGTGATTATAGATCGGCACGACCTCCAAGCCCAGGACCCTCGCTTCAGAACATATTCATAAAACCTCCATGCACACACAACTTAGGGCCACAAATTAAGGGCTGTTACGGTATCCAAAACCACAAGGCTAGCTATATATATATGCAATGTTGTGCATTTCCTATTGATTTTGAGGATTACGAAGTAAGTCACATGCTACTTTGTGATATTTTGAGAGGCCCTAAAGGTCCAGTTAAACTTCATTTGGATTTGAATCGAGAACGGGAAAAATTGGAATCGGAAAACATTCAAGAAGGGTGAAATCAGGAAGAGCCCCATGCTCGGGGCGATCGACCTCTTTCGAGGTAGTGGTATAGAGGGGTGTGTTTATCCATCAAGCATCATAGAGGCCGATTGCTTCACAGCAGAGGCCAAGCATGCATTTTTCACGGAATAAGGTCTGTGCTCAGAAGTCGTGGCGGTGGAGACCACCTCCTAGAAGAAGTCGATTATTTTTGGTCTAGAATTGTTTCCTAATTAAGTATGCGGATCTGGTTTTTGATTTCCTTTCTTCATCCCATGATCGATAGATGGCTTGCTACTTCTTGGGATATAAATAGAACATGCGATACGTTCATTCATCTCTAATTGAACCCGGGGTATGTGAAATAGCCAAAACCCTCATATATATTTGATCTGATAGTCTGCACTCATCATCGTCAACAACCCGGGGTATGTTCTTGAAATTGCATGTTTGTTGACAGTACTTCTGAGTAAATATATATTTAAATCTCTTGAGCAATATTGGGCTTGCTTCATAGAGGGAAAGCTTTTCCAACTATTTTCCTCCCATACTTCAAACACGATGTTTAGATGATGTGATCATAAAAATCACCCAATGAGATATATATATAACAGCATATATAGTCCTTGCAAGGGAGAGGAAGGTGCTCTATCCTCCTGATCCTCACGTTATTCGGGACAACCTTATTATCATTTTTTCTTGCTCATCATTTTGATAAGTTCCCATGCATGACTCGGTACAAGGTTATTTATTTATTACTACCAGCATCCTTAACCAAATCGTACGAACGGGGTCATGGTGGGATATGTTGCTCAAGGAACGTTGGGGGTGCTGCCCGATTCCACCGGCACGGCGCAGCAGCCACAGCAGCCGAACCGCGGCTTCGGGGTGCAGCAGACGCAGGCCGGGCAGAAGATTGGCCCTCTCGGCGGCCTCGGAGCATACTCTGCAAGCACAGGCACACATGCACGTACGTCAGCCTAATTATCACAGCAATCTCGCCAGATCAGGTTAGATTGCTAGAGCACAAGAAGTACGTATGACAAAAAACAATCTAGCTAGCCAGATATATATATATATATATATATATATATATATATATATATATATATATATATATATATATATATATATATATAAGCTGATGGAGTGTGGTCGACAGATGGTCCGGTGTTGAAACCTTGAACCGTCCGACGAGCTGCCTCGGCCGGGATAGCCGGCAGGAGAACCAGAGAGAGGAGGAGCAGTGCCGCGACAACAACGGTTGCACCCTTGGCTCCTGCCATCTTCGATGTCCTCAGCTTGGGAAGATAGATAGGAAAGAAAGAACAAGAGGAATGGAGGTGATGATGAGAAAGATAACACACTTGAAGTGTGTATATATGCACAGACACACACACACCCCTCCACCCTCGTATGAGGCCAGAGTCGCAGTGTCTGAATTGAAAAGTCCAAGTCATAGATCTGACCAGCCAGCCGTTCCCGCCGCAGGACGAGAAACTACTGGTAGCATTCCCACTCTGTCACATGGCCAATGAGGAGAAGTTGCCACAGCTGTTCCACGGATTAGTTTTTGACAGATATTTGCTTTGCAAACTAAGTGTAATGACAGTAATGTGGATCAGACCTGTATATAGGCCTCGTTTGAAAATAGAATATGGTAAGTAAATAGGGAGAGAGAAATGTGGGTTGACTATGAGACAAAGCCAGATTAGCAACGGAAAAATTATGTCGCTAATCTATTACTAATCCATTATTAAAGATTTTAATGACGGATTAGAGAGAAATTAGTGATAGTCGCTAATCCACTATGAATTATTAGCGATCAATAAAAATTTCATCGCTAATTCGTCCCTTATAAACGACGGAAAAGAAAATCCCTCTCTAATCGGTTCTTACATTCAATGGCACCTATGGGGGATCGGTGGCGTATTTGTGTCCATGGGGGTGAATATGCTATCCTACCCCTATTATAAGGAGGCTCAGACTTAGGGTTTGCCTCACAGACATTATACTCAGCAACCCATAATTTTAAAGATTGCGCGGTTATAACTCTCTTATAATTAATGATGGCACTATTATTATTGTTATTCTTAATTAAAGAAGATCTATGCATATTTTTTTTAACTGAAAGGTAATACTTGTAAGGTGAGAAACGAGGGAGTCCGTTCATCCCTTCATTATAGAAGAGACAGGACATGCCACCCCGGCCACCAGACAAGCGATTTTTCATTAATAAGAGTAAAAAGTAACACTACAAGAAAAATCGCGGATAGCGACCGACCTAGCGGTCGCTATTCAGTCGTAGATCGGTCGCAAATCTGCATTGCGACCGAACAGATACTATCTAGCGACCGAATATGTCGGTCGCTATATAATAGTCGCTATATAGCGACCGACATAATTCGGTCGCAGTATCAGTCGTTACCAGAGACCGATTATAATCGGTCGCCTGATCGGTCGCTAATAATTCGGTCGCCATTCAGTCTCTATTCGGTCGCTACATTTGTTGTATTTTAAAAAATAAAATTAACCTATCGGATTGATTCGGTGGCTAGTCGGTCGCCAGTCGGTCGCCAAGTATAATTATTTAATAAAAGAAATATAACGTATAGTCGCTATTCGGTCGCAATTCAGTCTCCATGCGGTCGCTAATTTTGCATTATTTTTTTTTTTAAAATTTATTTAAACTGATAAATAAATTACCTGATAAATAACAAATTCATAACATAAATATAAAATCAACTACACAGACAACAATATCGACAAATCTCAAATTCATCACATACAAACACCTGATAAATAACAATTTCATAAAACAATAATAAATCAACTACACGGATCACAATCTCCACGAACCTCAAATTACACACAATTAAAATAAAATCACAAATTAATCATACATCCATAATAATAAAATGACAACATACACAACTAAAATAAAATCACAAATCCTCTACATATGTCTCATCCTGGTCGTCGTCTCGTCCAACATCATCCTGGTCGTCGTCTCGTCCAACATCTCGCGACGGATGATCCTGTATATCATTTAAAAAAATTATAATCAAATCCTTAATAAAGAAATCAAGCATTAACAAGACTTAATAAAGAAATCAAGCATTAACAAGAGTATGCCAATAGTTTAAGCCAGCTCATTTTCATATATATAAATACACACACACAATATAAGTTCAAATTTCATCTTGTATTTTAAAAATGAAGTTTGAGCGCCGAGCTCAAACCGGGCATCCGATTTGGATTCCGTCAGTTCTGACAAGTCACTTTCATCTCCCCGGTCGTATTGGAATGATCGGCACGGCCATCCGACCGATATTTCGAATTTTAGACCCCCGGACCCGTCCTAACAGTTCATTTGAACTAAGTGTATTTTAAAAATGAAGTTTGAGCGCCGAGCTCAAACCGGGCATCCGATTTGGATTCCGTCAGTTCTGACAAGTCACTTTCATCTCCCCGGTCGTATTGGAATGATCGGCACGGCCATCCGACCGGTATTTCAGATTTTAGAACCAAATGCCCCGTCCTAACAGTTCATTTGAACTAAGTGTATTTTAAAAATGAAGTTTGAGCGCCGAGCTCAAACCGGGCATCCGATTTGGATTCCGTCAGTTCTGACAAGTCACTTTCATCTCCCCGGTCGTATTGGAATGACCGGCACGGCCATCCGACCGGTATTTCAGATTTTAGACCCCCGGACCCGTCCTAACAGTTCATTTGAAATAAGTGTATTTTAAAAATGAAGTTTGAGCGCCGAGCTCAAACCGGGCATCCGATTTGGATTCCGTCAGTTCTGACAAGTCACTTTCATCTCCCCGGTCGTATTGGAATGACCGGCACGGCCATCCGACCGGTATTTCAGATTTTAGAACCAAATGCATAAGTTGCTGCTTCTCGCTGCCTCCATTCAGGTTTGTTAATGTTTTCTTCTATGAATGGCATAACAAGAGGCACAATGTCATCTCCCACGGTCCGTGCAACCAAACCCAAGCATGTTCCTCCAGCCATTGCAAGATTCCAAACTCCTTCATCCTGATCTTGGTCGTCTTCTTGCTTAAGGAGTGTCTCCAACAGCATAGGGACAAGCGCAGGTAGTGCCTGCTTGATAAAATAAAAGCAAGGGGTGTCAGAATCAGCAGAAAAATCCCCTCCATATTCATCTAAGATGTCAATCTCTTCATCGCATATTGAGCTCCAGAATTCAATAGCTTGTAGAGCAACAGGTTCCTCATCTTCCCTCACAGCTTTTGCAGTGATGTTAAATATGTCCTGCATATACGATGCAAGCTTCTCATAATACATGGAGGATATGGAGACCAAGCATTCGAATGCAGCCTGCCGTATCTTCACCTCAGGGGACAGAGTAGCTTCACAAATGACTCTCATGATATAATCCCTCTCCATATCATTCCCGAAGTTTGCCTGAGCAAATCCCAAAGATCAGCTTTGCTCCAGGATCAGCTTTGCTCTTTCAGTGGGGTCTTTGGTATCCAAGGTGGTTGGGCTGCAGTGCTCAGGGGCAAGGACATTGAGGAGGTAAGCATAAGCCTCTCCATCCTGCCAGTCAAGCAACCAATAAGATGCACAAACCGGTACAAACCGTATGAACAAAAAACAGATAGAAAGGAAATTCATAACAGATACATAACACAGACCAAATAGCATCAATGACCCAGAGATGATTTACACTAGTCACTTTGCTTCGTAGAAAAGAAACTTTAAAACTTGAAAGGAGCTGCATGGAATGTTATTGCTCCTTAAGTAGTCTGGCACCAGTATGAATGAGTTTATTTATAAAAAATTACCCATGAGGAAACAAAATAAAGTTTATATTTTACTTATCCAGGCTGCCAGACATTCCAAAAAGGCCTACAGCAGTGTCAGCACAATTTGAAGCTACTTGAATGTAGAAGTTACTGGATGCATACAAGAAGTAAGAAGCAGAAGTTCAACAAAGAGTAAGGTTGGATACTTGATCATTGGTAAAGTTAAGATTTTGCTTTCTTGGTTTAAAAACAGATTTTCCAATCTGGCTTATGAGTGCATTGCCAGTATTAGGTCATACATAGACTTAAAGGCCAGATATTGAATTGGGGTTGAGGTAAGAAATTTCAAGAACAAAAAAATGGCACATTATGCCGGAACAGAGAAATCTGGAAATTATGATGCTGGGGCTGTCTAACGGGTAGGAAAATCCTATATTTTATCCTTGCTTTTAAGGACTTCTATACCACAAGGCGTTAAGGGAGTATATACAGCTAATTAGATTTTCTTAGAATTGACGGGTTTCAATTAAAAATTACTAGATTGCAGAAGCACTGTTTTCAATTAATATTTAAAAAAATCAACTATGTATTTCCTTATTAGGGCTGGTTTAGGGGCTCATTTTGGGTGAAGACTCCATAAACTCTCCATGTGACTTTTTGAAAACATTAATAGTGGTTGCCGTAAATATTTATCTTTCTCAGCCTTAATCTTGTTTTCTCTCCTTCATAATTCATTTCCACGAGCTTGCAATACACCAGCAAACAACAATCATCCTCTGTCCCCCAAATTCTATGTTCTAAGGTGATTGGTGCTTCATCCAATTGCTTAAGCAATCCTCAGAATTTCACATGACATATAACGCCCATTTTTTTCCTTCCTGACTTGCATCTCTATGTCAGGCATCCAAACCGAAGATGTTAACATACAATATATATGTACGAAGAATCCAAATTATGAGACAGAGTTCTGAGAAAAGGGCACTTGAATGTCTATAAACCAGAGTATGGAAGAAAAGGTATATGGACTAGTTGCATTATATAGGTAATGCACATTACATGATGATGGTTCTAGAAACTTTTTGGTAGAACTTTTTCTGGTGCTAAGCTCATTAGCTCCTCCATATCCTGTCCATTTTAAAAAATAAGCAAAATTCAATACTCTTCAACCAATTTAAAAAGGTAAAAAAGAGGCTAACAAATGGTTTTTACAACCTGACTGTCATCCACTAACTCAACTAGTTGAGGTGTCTTTTTTAGGTTGAGATCTGCTAACAATTGTATCTGGTAATAGGATCAATAACAACAAATCAAAAAGAAACTGATGGAGATACATGGACAAAGAAGAATAAGCAAAGAAAAAGAAGACATCCTTAAAGCATTCCTCGATTCCTGAACCAAAAGGTTCATCCCTCAAATGAGATCCCATGATCTTCTTACCACACAACCATCCACTTTCATTTCTAATAGACTTTGGAGTACTGATACATTTGCTCCATTTTTTTACATTAAAGAAAGAGGCTTTTCTCTTTCTTACCTTAATCATTTGAGATATCAATCCAACCACCAAGTGAGGCTGCATAGAAAGAATTGAACTACTCAGACTTCAATTCATAAGCAAGTATTGACCAAATTACAGAAAATTTTTACATGCAACAATAACTCATGTGGTGGAATTCAAGATAACCAATTGGTATCAAATAAAACTAGTAACAGTGATGAAGACATCTCCATTCATGTTCATTACACATATCTTGACTAGAACTCTGCAACTATAGAGATTCACTTAGCAGTCAACATCCTTCAGTAAAAAGTGGTGATTTACTGAGCAAAGCATTAGTTTTTCTGGTCTCCTCCAACACATGATGAGAACTAAAAGGTCCAGGAGATACAGAGCAGACCTCAGGAGAATGCACCAGCAGATATTGGCATCTTTTGAAAGCTAAGAAAGATGCACTATAGAAGGCAAGTATAAAGATAATGATACTTACCCTTCCTTCAACCAAGTCTTGTGTTCCAATGTTAACTACTGTGCAACCAATGGCTTTTGCAGAGTTAAGGCAAAGAGTGTGATTCTCATTCCTCTCCCAAGGGTTTAATATCTGCTTTGTGTTGATTGCTCTCTCATCTATTGTCCCGGGGACAGCAACATTGATTAGTTTACTGTAAAAAAAGAAGCAAAATGAACAACAACCAAAGTAAAGTAGCTAGTTTCATCCCATAAGGACAACAACAAAAGAAATACATATGAACGCCAAGAAAGCTTCATATACTGATGCAGTTTCCACAAGAAAAAAGGAAAACTGGCAAGCCACCACCATTTTGTTTCCATTAATCAAGAAAATTTTAAACCTCCTGAAGTAATTATAAACCTATTTTCTTTTTGTTTGTTCCTCTTTCTCTAAGGGTTTGATAGACTACAAAAAGAACTAATGAATTGTACTTTTCGGACCTAAAGAGAATGTGAGGGGAAAGTGACAAAACGGCATCGGCGTACCATAGAAGGACACCATCTTTTGCAAGATTGAAAAGATCATTCGTTGCAGGGTCCAACGGCAGATATTTCTTCAGAAACGAGTCTTCCCCCAGGTAGCTATTGATGTGTGCCACGTAAGCTGATTTCTCGGATTCGCTGATGGTGTGCAGAAGTGTGGTTGTGGCAGCCTTCAAGAATGCCGAGGAGTTCTTTGCACCCCCCTCCTTGGAATGAGCAGGCCGGTGACGGAGAGAGAGAGAGAGAGAGAGAGAGAGAGAGAGAGAGAGAGAGAGAGAGAGAGAGAGAGAGAGAGAGAGGTACCTGCGGAGGGCGACGACGGCAGGGCGAGCGGCGACGGCGACTCGACGCGAGCGGCGCGGCGACGGGCTCCGGCGGAGGGGGGCTCGGGCGGGAGGCAGCACGGGGAGGGGGGCTCCGGCGGAGGAGGGGGGCTCGGGCGGGAGGGCTCGGGCGGAGGGGGGGCTCCGGCGGAGGGGGCTCGGGCGGGAGCAGGGAGGGGGGCTAGGGCGGAGAGGGGGCCGCAGGGGAAGGGGGCTCGGGAGGGGGGGCTCGGGCGGGAGGGGGGGGGCTCGGGCGGGAGGGCTCGGGCGGGCGGGGGTCGTAGTAGGAAGTATAACGGCATCAGCGACCGACTGGAGACCGAAGTTAATTCGGTCGCAATAATAGAGACCGATTAGCGACCGATATACATGCGGTCGCTGAAACGGTCTCGGTTATGCGACCGATTATTTCGGTCTCCGAATTGGTCTCTATTTGGGACCGACTAGCGACCGATTAAATCGGTCGCTAATTCGGTCGCTATAGCCACTTTTTCTTGTAGTGTAAGGAACATACCATGGGGGAGATACAAGAGACGAGTAAGATCCGGGGGGGGGGGGGGGCAACACCCTGTCAAGGATGGTAAGAGGGCCAATAAAGGGCCACATACAACAAGATGGAAGAAAATCCAGAGACAACATAGAAGTGATAAATGACCATCAGAAGTCACGATCCCGCGAAGAGGAGGTAGAGTTAGAGCGCCGGAGGGATCGCCTGGGGACACCGCCGTCTGTCCTCGAAGCCGTCCGCGAGCGATCCGTGTCGGAGCCCACGAAGCGCGCATGGGCAGCTGCGAAGTCGGGGAACCTCTCTATAGGCTCGAGCCCGGGGACAGTGAGCACCTGAAAGATATGAGGAAACTTGAGGCCATGCTCAGGAGACGGATGAGGAAGCACAGGGGCGGGAGCCGAAGGAGGAGCTGCTAACGGACCGGGCGGATCTCGGTTGATCTTCTTTTTTAGAGCTTGAGCAAAGGAGAGGCGGGGGGAAGCAGTGGCAGCAGGGGGAGATGCTATTCAGACAGCATCATTCATATTAATTTAAACTTTAACAAGAATGTTCAATAATTTAGATGATCATCTATTTTTTTCCACTTATTTTCTACACCCATAGTACTCTGAAATGCAACTTGATGTAGTATATGACGTACCTCATAAATACTCATGAGCCTGTAAAAAAATTTTATTAGGGTTTTTCACATATAATTAATTCCTATAACCTAATAATCTATTTCCAATTATATAATATCTCTATAAGCTTGATATTATGTTTGGAGGCAAAATGTTGCCTGTGACCATGGATTGACTAGTCCAACACCACATACATATAGACAAATCGAGACGATAGATCAAAGTAGGTCAACAAAGTCGGCCCTAAATTCGTTTCCATCTTGTATACTTACTCTCTTTGATCATCTTTCATTCAGTGTTCCTCTTTTATGTATATATATATATATATATATATGTTTCGAAATAAACAAATTTGTTAAGCTGCATGCATGTGAACCGTTTCCCTAGGGTTTTTTTTTTTGAAACACTACTCAGCAAACTGAATGTCACTACAAGAAATTTGACTAATAACAACTAAAAAAATTACAAGGTACAAATATTTGTTGTAATAACTGACATATAAAAACGAAGTTTAAATATTGTTGTTATTAAATAAAAGAGATTATCATTAGTAACAAAGTTTATAATTTAGTTGTTATTTCTTATTAAATAATAACAAATAGATGAGATATAAAACCGAACCTCGATATTGTTATTAATAAATAAAAGTTATTAGTATTAATAACAACTTTAATCGTTGTTAAACACTCCCGAACTGTTTCTCCCGCCGTCCCGCTCTCCCTCACCCGCACGACCTCTCCCACATCCCGTCTCTCTCTCCCTCTGATTCCCTCCGCATCCTCATCGCGCGATCTCTCTCCCCCTCAACCGGCCTGGGATTCGTCGACATCTCCTTGGACTCCATGCGCTTTTGGCCTCCTTCCCACATCCTCAACCCAACAGCACGTCCGTGGGATCGCGCGCGCCATCCGCCCGTCTGCCCTCTCAAGAACGATGTCGCCACCGGCTAGTTGATCACCTTGAGCTCTGGCCTCCCAAAATATTGCTGCCCAGGTTTGCCGCTGAGGATCGTGTTGGCCGCCCAAGCTCGCCGCCCAACTCGCCTTGCCCTTTGGCCGCAAGATTGCCACCTGCTGTGTTGGCCGACTCATCAAAAACGGCGTCGCCGCCCTACTCGCCCTGCCCTCTCGCCGCCCAGGATCGCGTTACGTTGGCCGCCCTGTCACAGCATCGCCGCCCAGCTCGCCCTGCCCTCTGGCTGCCTAGGATCATCGCCATCCCTGCGATTGAAGGAGTCCGACCTTCAACAGCCGACTGCAGGTTTGTTCTTTGTGACTCTACAAACCTTGTAACTCCCTTTTCCCCTTCCAGAACCATGGTATATAGTCCTTTCTGTCCAATTTACTTCACATAGTTCGCATAGTATGTGTATTCTTGTCTTAAATAAGAGCCTCTATTCTGCCCCCCGGGGAAATTTATTTGATGCTACCTTATTTTGTATTTTTAGTTGAATATTTCTTATTAGGCATCTATGAAACTCTGTGTACTCTTTTTATGTTTTAGTTTATTTTTACTGTCATCCTAAACCACCTCATAGCTTATCTCTCACACCACCAAGTATAACACGGTAAGGTTCATTTAGTGGGATTTGTTTCCAAAACTCTGCACATAAGCAAAGAAGGATCATCAATTCAATGTTTAACATGATTCTCCATACAGGAAAAGGAAGATCATCGGCTCAATCTTTTACCACAAGACTTCCGTTTAGGCAAAGGAAGATCATTGATTCAATGTTTTAATACAGGACTTGCATTTCGGCTATTTCCACTTCTGAATCCATATTGTTAGGGAATAAAATTCCCGAGTTTCATATTGGTGATTCCAGGTCAAGCTTCCATTGTTTATCCATTAACAGAGATGTTAACATTAGCTGTACGAAACACTCCAGGAGGATGCGACATCATGTCTTTGAATAACAGTCCATGTTATTTATCTAAACAGAATACTACTACTAATAATAAACTGCAATAGATTCACACCGTCAAATACCTATATAATGCTTTGCATCCCTTTTTGAAGAGCGATGAAGTTCATTTGCTTGATCTCTGAGTTCATCAAAACTATACAAGTAAGCTAATAAGCAGACTCTTTTAGTGTGACTAAAGTCCTAGATATATCAACTGTTGATACCTCAAACATTAGATCTTCTATCTGTGAGAAATACAAGTTTGCAGCCATCATCCGAGCTAACAAGCATACATCCCTAGTAACCTCGGGAGTTACTCTTGGATTTCATGAAATCAGTGTTAATCATCACATCGGTAAAAGAAGGATTGCAGAAGTTATGTCTTCCTTGAACAATGTATTACTTTCACAATGATCTAAGATGCCCTCTAGCACTTCGTATATGCAAACTGCTGAAGATCAACTTACAGTGCAGATTTGCAGCAATAAGGACAATAGCTTTCCCATGACAGTTTTCACCTAGGACACTGATGGAAAAATATGACATAATGGCGGAGGTTCTCGACTTGTTTTACACCTTGGGTGAAACAAATATCCATTTGGCTAGATTATATTTAAATGTCTTTTAGTACTTGGCAGGGAGTAAATACAAAGAACCTTACTATAGCGTTTATTTTATTTGAATGGGTGTCCAAATCAGAAACATGTGACAAGGGTCAAATACTCTAGTCTTGCCACCTAATGCACATCCTCATAAGGTTCAAGGGGTGCTGTCCTGGCATAAAATTGATGCGGATACCATGGGTGTAACATCCAAAACCTTATCACCCGTAAAAGTTGTCAAAGGTCCTGTGTCTAAATGACAATCAATCACATGAACCAAACAGACCAAAAGTGAAACAACACTTTAGAAATTAAAGTGAAACACCCTTTGTATGCAACAAATTTGAAATAATGGGACTTTTCAAAGAAGCAGAGTAGTAATTGCTACTCATACTAATCATAAACTACCACTATTAGTGGAACTTCATACCATCACAATCCCCGCCCATCCAAGAGGAGAATTGGATAAGAGGTGCATTGTGTGGAACACACTCATTAATTCCAATGTTCTTCCAAGCTGTATCAACCATGTGCAAGAATTTTGGAACACCCTTCCAAATTGTGTGGAACACGCGCATTAATTCCAATGTTCTTACAAGTGCTCATCAATACTCTTCCTCATTTTGTTTTCTTACTCTAGTTTGTTATACACATTGTTACCGAACTTTTGCTATTATATAATTCGTGATTATATCTCATCTAATTGCAGCATATTGGAGACATCAAATCTACATCCAACACCAAATTTATTATTAGCTTAACAATCCAGGCCCCATTTTCATCCAGGTGAAGATTTTCTCTCCCTTATTTTTGTGATATCATTATTCATGAAGGTGCATGTCTACGTGGACACATTTAGAAGTTGTGATTTTATTTTTTGACAATTAATTTTACATTTGATGTCATTGAATCTTAAATAGGGAATGGACAGAAGCTGGATACAACTTAGAAATCGATTTTGCCCCGAATATAAAGCAGGGGTAAATAATTTTATGGCTCATGCACGATCTAGTGTTGATGGATTTAATAGAATCCGATGTCCCTGTGTCAAATGTATGAATGTGTACTTCCAAGATTTGAATGAGGTTGAAGATCACTTGTATATCAATGGGATGTTGCGAGTTATACTTGTTGGGTACATCATGGAGAACAGTTTGACAGAGTTAGAATTCAAAGTGAATATCATCATGACTATGATCAAGGGCCAAGAAATGAGACCAATTATGATGGTGTTCAAAACATTATACATGATGTTCAAGTTGCAGCAACCATCATTGATGATGCTCAAGAGGCATTTAATAGTGAGACCACATCTAGTAGTCAACCCTTAACTCGTGGAAGTACGAGTGGTGGTGACAAATTTACTAGATTACTAAGTGATGGTCAATCTGAATTGTATCCAGGGTGTCGGGAGTTCTCGAAGTTATCCTTCCTTATTAATCTCCTTCATGTGAAGACAATGTGTAATTGGAGTAATAAGTCACTTGATTTGTTGCTTCCATTAATGAAACGAGCACTACCACCTGGAGGGACACTACCTGAAAGCTTTTATGAGGCCAAAAGCATTATGCGTGATTTGGGTTTAGACTATGTCAAGATTGATTCATGTAAATGGGATTGCATTCTATTTTGGAAGGAATATGAGAAGGAAGAAAAATGCCCAAATTGTGGTGAATCAAGGTACAAATACAACCAAGGTAAACAAAAGAAAGTACCTCAAAAGGTCTTACGCTATTTTCCATTGAAACCAAGACTCCAGAGGTTATTTGTTTCAAGGCAAGTCGCTGAAGACATGAGGTGGCATTCAAACAACCATGTAAATGGTGAGGAAGTACTACAACATCCTGCAAACTCTGAAGTTTGGCGTGAGTTTGATAGAGAACATGAATGGTTTGCTCGTGATCCTCGAAATGTACGGTTAGGTCTTGCAAGTGATGGTTTTAACCCATTTGGTAATATGAGCAATTCTTATAGTATGTGGCCAGTGATATTGATGCCATATAATTTGCCACCTTGGAAATGTATGAAGGATCCATTTTTTATGTTGAGTTTACTTATTCCTGGTCCAAAGTCACCTGGTAATGATATTGATGTTTACTTAAGGCCATTAATTGATGAATTAAAAGAGTTGTGGGAAAATGGTATTGAGACATATGATGCATTCACAGGTGAAGTATTTGTACTTCATGCTGCAATTTTGTGGACAATAAATGATTTTCCTGCTTATGCAAACTTGTCTGGATGGAGTACTAAAGGTAAGTTAGCATGTCCTACTTGCAATAGTGAAACATGTTCCCAAACACTGAAAAATGGAAGAAAACAATGCTACATGGGCCATCGACGTTTTTTACCGATGGATCATCATTGGCAAAAAAGTTATAAGTTTGATGGTAAACAAGAGCGCCGTGGTCCACCCACTGAGTTGTCAGGTGATGATATATTTGAACAAATACAAGAACTTCCTGACATGAATTTTGGGAAAACAACAAGCACTAGAAAAAGGAAGCGTTCTACAATTGAACTCAATTGGAAGAAAAAGAGCATATTTTTTGAGTTGCCATATTGGAAAAACTTGAAACTGAGACACAATTTGGATGTAATGCATATTGAAAAAAATATATGTGAAAGTATTTTTGGCACGCTCATGAATATCGAAGGCAAAACAAAAGATTCTGTGAAGGCTCGACTAGATATGCAGGAAATGAATATAAGACAAGAGTTGCACTTGAGAAAAGATGGTGATTCAATTGTTATGGACCGAGGATTATATACAATGTCAGAGAAGGAGCAAAAAAGTTTTTGTGAATGGCTAAAGAATGTTAAATTTCCTGATGGATATGCATCTAACATTTCTCGATGTGTGAATGTTGAAAATCGTAAGATATCAGGAATGAAAAGTCATGATTGTCATGTTATGATGCAATGATTACTGCCAGTTGCATTACGTGGCTACTTGAGTAAACATGTGTCCATTCCAATCATTGAGTTGGGGTTATTCTTTAAAGATTTATGTTCGAAGTCCCTAAAGATTGAAGTACTTAAACGGCTTGAGAAAGACATTGTGATGATTTTGTGTAAGTTGGAGATGATATTTCCACCTGCATTTTTTGATATAATGGTCCACCTTGCAATTCACTTACCACGCGAAGTAATGTTATGTGGTCCAGTACACTACCGTTGGATGTATCCAATAGAGAGGTAATTATATAACTTTTTTTATCATATGCATGTTCATTTATATATAGACTAATATTTGAATTGTTAATAGGTTCTTACGTAAGCTTAAAAGCTTTGTTCGGAATAAAGCTCGTCCAGAAGGTTCTATTGCAGAAGCATACATCAATAATGAGTGTCTCACATTTTGTTCTATGTACTTGAATCAAATTGAAACAAGATTTAATCAACCAGAGCGAAACTATGATGGAAATCAAGAGCAATACAAAGATAAGTTGTCAGTTTTTGCACAAGATGTCCGTCCACTCGGTGGTAAGCACATGGATACTCTGAATCTTGTTGACTACAATAAGATCCGCTGGTATGTTTTGAATAATTGTGATGAGATCAATGATTACCTAATGTAAGTACAAATTAATTATCTGTCAAAAACATTATTATTTTTTTATGAAAAAATGTTTGCCCCATGATTTTAACATTTATTATTACATCTATTAAACAGTGAACATAGAGAAGTACTTGAGATGCAAGGTGCGGTTAATGTTCAACAGCAGCATGAACATAATTTTGCTAAATGGTTTGAACAAAAGGTTAGTAATAAATGCTTGAAAATTACTAATTGTTTGATTAATTTATTATTTGATTGATATTATAATTTCAAATGATAGGTGAAGGGGCTAGTTAACCAAAAACGTCTCGATGTGGCAGATGATATTTACTCACTTGCATGTGGACCCCATCAGAATGTCATCTATCATTCAGGATGCTTTATAAATGGAATGCGATTTCACACAGAGCGATTACAAAGAAATCGTGCAACTCAAAATAGTGGTGTTGTTGTCAAAGGGGAACATGAAGGTGTTGACATTGACTATTATGGTGTGTTAACAGATATACTTGAATTGAAGTATTTAAGAGGTAATCATGTGTATCTTTTTAAGTGCAAATGGTGGGATGTTAGCAATAAGAAGCATGGAATTAAGACGGATGAGTGGTTTACAAGTGTAAACACTTCACGCACATGGTACGCTGGTGATCCTTTTGTTTTGGCCTCCCAAGTTGAACAAGTGTTCTATGTTGATGACACAAAGCTTGGTGTTGGCTGGCGTGTAGTGCAAAAGATAGTTAATCGGAATGTGTTTGACATTTCAGAAGATGTTAGTGAAGATGACAGCTCAAGTGATGCTAATGTTTATGAAGTTGAAGCATACCAACAATTGGAATCTGCTGAAGCATTTCGTAATGTACAAGTTGATGAGAGTGAAGTTGGGCCTTTGACTAGAGATGATGTTGCTCCCTACCATGTACCTCCTGAGGAACTCTCTAGGGTATCTCTTGAAGGGTGTGACGAAGATATTGATTTTATTTGTGTTGACCCTGAAGAAGATGAAGATGTTGATGAGACACTAAATGAATATTGTTCCGAGGAGGAAGAAGCCATATTTTTTGAATCTGATAGTGATTAGATCTCATATTTTTACAATTAAGTGAAAAGTATAGCAGCAACATGTAAATTGTATTTCAGCATGACAACTTTCTTCTATTTTTTTTATATTTATGGGAGTCTTGATCGTGTCCTTTCTACTCTATTTGCATATACAATATCTACGTGATGTGATTCAATTGTTTGAGGTTTGCATGCCTAATAAATCAGGTTTATAACCACCAAGCATGTAGAATTTGATAATTAGCCAATGTTGCTGAAGGTCTATGATGTTATCTTATTCTCTTAACTAGACTGATGTTCTTTGTTCCTTTATACACATAAATTCAAAAATTAGCCTTTTCCATTTGCACACAAAGGGCTTCTACTCAATCTGAAGGATCTCAAGAAGGCAAGGTTTTACAGATTCAAAAAGACACCTTTGTTAGAATCTGGTAAGTTTAGGTGTTGGAGGTTAGATCTTTTAGAATTCCTGTAGTTTGTGTATTTTTATAAATGCATATAGATGCTTTCAATCCTATTTTTTCCTTTTTCATTGTATTTTTACATAAGTGTTAACATTACTAGAAAATAAACCTGAACTGTAATGTAATCAGATTTTTCTCAAGTCCACTGGACTGTGAATTGTGCTGTGTTAATACTTGTATCGCTGCCTGCTGAATCAGTGAGTAGAGAAAGGTTCATCTGAAATTTCTGAAACCAAGGCCATGTTGTTATCCCTGCGAAATCAAACCCATTCATTGAATATCCCTGTGGCTTCATCATCTTTAAACTAAGGGCAGAGCCCCTTTTGCATTTCTGAAACCAAGACATTCATTATGCACCATAAATGTCTCTCCTCAACAATCTGGAAATCAAACCCCTGCATGGTCAACAATTAGCCACAGTGCTCACTGGATATTGTATGAGTAGGGGGGTTCACCTCCGCATGCACCCTTTGGCATTAGGTGATCAGTCCCCATCTATATTGAAACATGCATATATATATATATATATATACATATATATTTTTGTGGCTACCTACTAAAAATCTCACTAGACAAGCATTGCCATCTAAAGTACAGAATGCCCTAGTTAAAGGACTGCACTTTGGGTTACAATTGGCAGATCCTTCAGCCATTGCTAGAACATCAATTCTGGTGTCACTATCCCATCTTGGAAAGATTTGTCAGTTCTTCCTCCACCAGCTCAAAGCAGTGAGAATGTTGAACAAGGACTAGAGAAGCCTGCAGAACCTCTAGCTGGTGAAGAGAACCGTACTCCAGACCTTGGCATCAATTGCCGTGTAAGGAATGGACAATCTACACTTGACTTGGATTTGAATGGAAACATCTACGAAATCTTTGAGGATCAAAGGGATATCCTTAAAAGACTTAGGATCTGAAATTTATCAAGAACTTTGGGGAAAGCACTTGCTGAACATGATGATGCTAGATTGCCCATAATTAATTCTTCCATCCTGCTGGGAGGGCACTGTTCACCTTCTCCTCCCGCAGCTTCTCCCTCTCTTCTGTTCAAGAAAGGGGGACAAACCCGATAAAAAGAATAAAGGATAAAAAGAGAAGGCAGTGATTGGGACAATAGGATTATAAAAAAAATGTCGATCTGAGCAGTCCAGATGTTAAGCGGCAAATTGATCAAATCGAACTTACTCCAGAAGAAGTAATCTCAAAGATCATGGCAAATTCTGAATTGGCTTTGTCATTTCTAAATCCTAAAGTGCAAGCTGCCATCATGGATTGTTCTCAGAATCCATTTAGCGTTACAAAGGATCAAAATATTAAGGAGCTATTTACCTGAGGAGATGAGAAATCACACTATCTGTAATGGATGCTACAGAACCCACAATACTGTTAGCAATTGCAAGATATGTTAACATGGGAGGACCTTGTACTCGGTGAAAGAATTGGATTAGGTTCTCAAACCATACCTCTACTGAAATTGCATTTCAGAATTGAAAGCTTTGGGCACATTGCCACCTACCCTCCAAGGCATGAAAATATATGATACTGATGAGAAGGAGTTGATAATGGAGCCATATCTGAAATGGGCTGGTAATCCAAATATTACAGTGGTAGTCAAAGCATTTGGTCTAAAAGCAACCGTGCAAATTGTGGATTTGCAAGTATTTGCATTACCACGGATCACCTTGAAGCCACTGGTCCCGAGTTTTCCTTGTATAGCAAAGATTCTTGTGTCTCTTATGGAGAAGCCACATGTTGATTTTGGACTTGAACTTCTTGGAACAGATGTTATGGCAATTCCTGGTTTTTACAGAGTGGTTCAGGAAATTATTAAGGATCAGGTTGCCATCATGTGTCTTTGGCCCAAGACATTGGAAGTCCCTATTATGGATCCTTCCAAAGCACAGAAAAGGCATGTAGGAACTCTACATGTTAAAGTCATTAGGGCCCTTAACCTGAAGAAGAAAGATCCCTTGGGCAAATCTGATCCATATACCAAGCTAAAGCTTACTGAAGACAAGCTTCCATCAAAGAAGACTATTGTTAAGCGTAGTAGCCTGAATCCTGAATGGAATGAGGAATTCAAGTTGATTGTTAAAAATTCAGAAATCCAAGCACTGCAACTTATTGTTTATGACTGGGAACAGGTTGGGGGAAAGCAATAGCAGATAAAAGATGGGGGACTGAATTTTGAACACGAAGAAGAAGGCAGGTTTTTGCACTTGGCTAGTAAGTCAAATACATGAGTTACAGTTGCATTAATTTTCAGCTAGAATCTGTATAGTCCATCAGACATTCACCAATGCATGCACACAAATGCCCCTGCACACATAATATTGTTTGAATCAGTAGCTGTGTAGTTTATTCAACAGTACGAACAGAATTTTACCTTTGCAAAAGAATAAGGCTCACTTTTGTACTTGGCTAGTCAGTGAATACATGGGTTATAATTGCAGGAACTATTCCACTAGAATCTCCGTAGTCTATCTCACACATGCATTCACACAAGCAGGCACATAATGTGTGTAATCTTGATATATCTGACAAGGATGAATCTTGAAGTATACGTGTATGTATCATGTTGTAATGTGACATACTTGAGATTGATGAAATAGGTGGATGTGTCTCATGTTAGGATATGACAAATATCTATCTTTCTTGTATGTGTTTATTTGACTACGACAAGCTATAAGAGGGAATCATATGGTGGGAGAGAGAGAAACTCTTTCTAAGGGATCTTCCTCACCACTTGTTAGCTTGATCCCAAAGTAGTGGGATATATATCTATTCTTATGTAGCATATACATAATTAAGGAGGGAACATTTGGTAAATTAATTCTTGATAAGACCAGCTCCAGTCACAGCTATAGCATGCTTGTTGATGTGGGAGAAAAAAATGTGACATTATGTGGTGCTGATTAGCAACTTTAATGGCTTACTAAACATTGATCTGGAACCATGGGATGTAAATAAGGTATCCATTTTTGAGGGCTTTGAGAAGAGCATGACTTTTTCCTTGATAAGTGGTTGGTACCACTGTATATATCAATGTAAAAAGAAGGGATTTACATGTGTAAGTTGTATGTTCTCAAAACATCCCTGTATAGTTTTGTAATGAAATTGTTTTGTAAGCACATGAAGAATAATGAAATTGAACAGACAAAGACAGACAAAAAGAATGTTTCTCTAATCATCAATGGGTTGATTGAATGCAGGTTTTGGAGGTTGGATCTTGTAAGGTATAGTGCTCTATGGCCCCAGGTCGTCGCTTACGTGCTCCTTTGATAGACTCAGTGGTTGATCCTCCACTTGTACCTACTACAAATCATACTTCAGGTATTGTTACATTGCTATGTATTTATTTCTTTTTAGGTGCTTTTGTTCAATAAATGCTTCTACTACAATATTGCTTTTTCATTATGTATTAGTGTGTCTACTTGGCTACTACAGGTTCTTCCGACTCTACTCCTTTTGATGGGGCTCAAAGAAAACAAGGGCGAGGCCCTACTAGAGGTATTGAGCTTGAGAAAAAGATCCAAGCAAATGGAGGGCGGCCATTACCCATCACCGTCCCAGTAGGAAAGCGTAAGGCAATTGGACCAAATGCAAAAGATTTTAGTAGTCTTTTGGGATATATAATAAGACATTATGGTCCCGTGCGAGTGAAGGGATTCTCAGATATTAAAATTGAGGATTTAGAACACTTATACCCATATGTAGAGGTAATCCATTGTCATTCATTTATCTAGATTACTTACATTTAATTTATTTAGTCGCTTGCAGCTTTACTTAATTGTCTCTACATTATTCTGATAGCAAATATTTTTGTTTCTTGTATAATGTGTCTCATTGTAGGATAAATTTGATGTCAATATCATGGAGAATGAAACGATTAAAAATTATGTCCATTCCATATGGGGAGCACAATTTCGCAGTCATAGAAATGCCATGCATAAACATTTTAAATCCTATGCTACGTTTGTGGCAGCACGTGCACATCCTTATAGACAGATTTCCCAAGATGGTTGGGAATGGTTATGTGTTAACATATTTACTAATGGGAAATGGAAGGTATTTAATTTTACCAAAAATGCACTATCCTTCATAATAATTTATTCATTTTATTATGCATATATGCCCATTACTATGTCACTTTGTATAATATAGGAACGTTCTAAAACAAATGCCGAGAATATCTCCAAGCTTACTATTCGACACAGTACTGGGCAAAAGTCATTTCTTCGAGCCCGTGACGAAATGGTAAAGATTATTACTCCTTTATTCATTGATTGTTCCTTGGTGAGAAAATTAATGTGAATTTTTTTAGAAAGAATTAGATCAGATTCAATTCTTTCGAAGCACTCATTATCGTGAAGGACATGGATGGGCCACTCATGAGGCACAAGAAGCATATGTGAGTATTTTTTTAGATGAAGTGCTAGAAGGTCAGTTAGTTAATGTTGTGACATTTCTTTGAATTTAATGAGAATTGTTGATTGATCTATTTATCTTTGGTTTATGATATTATTTGCTATGTTGTAACTCTGTGGACTTGCCCAGGTCTGGAATAAACCTAGCCATCCACCTGGTCTTTCTTTATTGACATGTTTAGAATTTTGTTTTTGCATTAAAACCTAGAAGATTGATGAGATGTTTTCTATTCTTTCTTATTTACTTTTATATCAAGTGTACATAATTTTTTATTTTAGTTCTTCCATGTAATATTCATGAATTTTGAAATATTCTACACAAACAATTATTCTTAAACAAAACTTAGTATATCATCCATTTTCTTTCAGGAAAAAATGGTCGCGCTAATGACGGAAGCTGAGGCTACAGGGACCCCTCTTGATCATTCTGCAATTGTCTCACAAGTGTTAGGTACAAGATCTGGATATATAAAAGGCATGGGTCATGGGGAGCCTCCAATATCATCAAGCAAGCGCAATAGATGTCTTAATTGCTCTTCGTCACAACAATTTGCGAATGTTCATGAACTTGAGGATACAAAGAACGAGCTTTCAAAAACAAAGGAAGAACTTGAAAACACAAAAGAAGAATTAGCAAATGTCAAGGATCAATATATATCTCTTTCGTCAGAGCTACAACAAATACGAGCATTATTAGTTGGTTTAGGGAGTCGTCCATCAATTTCTCATTCTCCACCATTACCTTCCACCTAATATTTGGTTGATCTTATTTCTTAGATTTTTTTTGTCATGTGTCTTTGTATATACTTGAACAACTACATTTGTTATTTATTTATTTGATTGTGTTTTACTTTAAAATCAATATAGTCTTATGTGACTTATGATGATTAACTAATTCCACTATATTGACTTGTGTATATTCTATCCATATGTTGTAAATGTGGCCTTTTTTGTTTAGAAATATAATTTCATCTTTCAATGACGATTTGATGACATGGTGGTTGTAGTATTTTTAATAATATAAAATCCATCATGACTACAAATTATTTATAATAAATCATATTGTTATAAATTTGATTAAAATATATAATATTTACTCTTACTTTTTAGTCTAAAAATATTTTAACAACAAAGATATTTGTTGCGATAATTTATAATCACAAAATGATTCATTGTAAAAGATTCTATTAACAACAAAAGAAATTATTATTAAAAATTTGGTCAAACATAGAACATGATTTTTACAACAATTTTTGTTGTTGTTATAAGCATATATAACAATGATATTTTTTTGTTGTTTTATGTTACATATAATGACAATTTTTTTTCGTTGTTATTACTTATTTTATAACAACAAAATAATAAGTTCGTTGTTAAAACATATAGTGACGATATTTTTATAACAATTTTTAACAACAAAATTATTTGTTGTGAAAAATATTTAACAACAAAATTTTAACCTTTTACAACAAATTTTTTTGTTGTTAAAAAGGTTATTTCTTGTAGTGTGTGAACCGTTTCCCTGGGTTGTTTTTTTTTTGAAACACTACTCAGCTAGCACTCCCAACCATTTAAGTTTTTAAATGTGGAAGAAAATTATGGAGGAAATCAATTTGGTAGCCATGTTGAAATGCTCAGCTTTTATCTAAATTCAACGGGATTTTTATAGTATTACTGGCCATACGACACCTCGATCGATCAAAAGCTTCCGCATGGATTGCCATAAGATATGTACGTACGTACGTACGTAGCCTCTCTTGGACTTCCACATGTAGGAGTGTCTTATTTTATCTCTATATATATATATACTTGGATTGCCATATGTACGTACGTACGTAGCCTCTCTTGGACTTCCACATGTAGGAGTGTCTTATTTTATCTCTATATATATATATAATTGGATTGCCATATGTACGTACGTACGTAGCCTCTCTTGGACTTCCACATGCAGGAGTGTCTTATTGTATCCATATATATATATATATATATATATATATATACTTGGATTGCCATATGTACGTACGTACGTAACCTCATATAGGATATAAATAGAACATGTGATACGTTCATTCATATCTAATTGAACCCGGCCGGGTATGTGAAATAGTCAAAACGCTGATCTGATAGTCTGCACTCATCATCGTCAACAACCCGGGATATGTTCTTGAAATTGCATGCTTGATGACAGTACTTCTGAGTAAATATTTAAATCTATTGAGCATTGTGCTTGCTTCATGGAGGGAAAGCTTTTCCAACTATTTTCCTCCCATACTTCAAACACGATGTTTAGATGATGTGATCATAAAAATCACCCAATGAGATATATATATAACAACATATTTAGTCCATGCAAGGGAGAGGAAGGTGCTCTATCCTCCTGATCCTCACGTTATTCGGTACAACCTTAGTCTCATTTTTCTTGCTCCTCATTTTGATAAGTTCCCATGCATGACTCGGTACAAGGTTATTTATTTATTACTGCCAGCATCCTTAACCAAATCGTACGAACGGGGTCATGGTGGGATATGCAGCTCAAGGAACGGTGGGGGTGCTGGCCGATTCCACCGGCAAGCCGGCGCAGCAGCGACAGCAGCCAAACCGCGGCTTCGGGGTGCAGCAGACGCAGTCCAGGCAGTATATTGGTTCTGTCGGCGGCCTCCGAGCATACTCTGCAAGCACAGGCACACATGCACGTCAGCCTAATCAATTATCACATTAATCCCGCCAGATCAGGTTAGATTGCTAGAGCACAAGAAGTACGCGTGACAAAAAACAATATAGCTAGCCAGATATATATATATGTATATAGATATAAGCGGATGGAGTGTGGTCGACAGATGGTCCGGTGATGAAACCTTGAACCGTCCGGCGAGCTGCCTCGGCCGGGAGAGCCGGCAGGAGAACCAGAGAGAGGAGGAGCAGTGCCGCGACAACAACGGTTGCACCCTTGGCTCCTGCCATATTCATCGACTTCCTCAGCTTGGGAAGATAGATAGGAAAGAAAGAACAAGAGGAATGGAGGTGATGATGAGAAAGGTAACACAGTGTATATATATACACACACACACTTGACCTGCACTAGCTTGCACCCTCCACCTTCGTATGAGGACAGACACGCAGGGTCTGAGTTGAAAAGTCCAAGTCGAGCTCTGACCAGCCAGCCGTTCCTGCCGCAGGAGGAGAAACTGCTGGTAGGCTTCCCACTCTGTCACATGGTCAATGAGGAGAAGTTGCCACAGCTGTTCCATGGATTAGTTTTGACAGATATTAATACCTTTGCTTTGCAAAGTAGGTGTAATGTAGATCAGACCTGTATATAGGCCTTGTTTGAAAATAGAATAGGGTAAGTAAATAGAGAGAAATGTGGGTCGACTACAAGGCAAAGCAAGATTAGTGATGAAAAAATCATATCGCTAATCTCTCCTGCCGCCCCACGTCCCTCATCGCCTCGTCCACGCCATCCTCCGTCGGCCGCCCGGAGAAGGGAGGGAGAGAAGGAGAGAAATGAGAGGAGAGAGGGAGAAAATGAGAGAATGAGAATAGAGGAGGGTGAGGGTCGGTTTATATAGAAATAATTTTAGAATTTAAAAATCTAAAAAATAGGAAAAATTATTCTCATGATCTTCAAAAAATGCACAACGCGTCTACGACGTCCTGGAGCTAGCCCGAGAACTCAACAGTTCACCCTACACGGGAATCCGAAGGCTAAACATCTAAAAATTTGATTTAATTACCAAACTCGATCTGAGACCCACGAAAACGCTTCGAAACCCAAAGTTTTCCTACGAATAATCTTGGGTATCACAATTTCTCTACGTAACCTTTGACGCGGCCAATTGTAGACCTTAGCCGAGTTACAGATGCATATGACCTCAAGTGCGGCCAATCACAGGCCTTAGCCTTAGTCATCTCTACATAATTTTGGTGGCCACTTACAAGTCTTAGTCCGGTTATCGATGTACATGACCTCATGCACAACCAATCGTGGGACTTAGACTCAGTCGTCTCTACGTAACTTTTTATGCGGCCAATTGCAGACCTTAGCGCGATTATCGATCTGCATGACTTCAAGTGTAGTCAATCATAGGCCTTAGTTTCGATCATCTCTACGTAACCTTTAGTGCAACCAATTGTAGGACATAGTCCCGTTACCAATTAATCTATATGACCTATGATGTTGCCAATCATAGGGCTTAGCCTCAGTCATCTCTGCTTAACCTTTGGTGAAACCAATTATAGGCATTAATCCAGTTATCAATCTACATTACATTAGGTGTAGTCAATCACATGCCTTAGTCTCGGCCAGCGTAACCTTTGGTGTGGTTAATGGTAGACCTTAGTCTAGTTATCAGTTTGCATGACCTCAGGTATAGGCAATTGTGAGCCTTAACCTCGACTATAACGCAATTTCACATCTCAGTTGAGCCGAATGATAGTCTCAGCCCCTTATATCTCTCCACATTTTTACTCTTGACTAGACGGTGGCCACAGCCCCGAGAATCTTCCAACCTATAACCTTAGGCTTGGATGGCAAACGGCCTTAGCCTCAATCACCTTGACACTGCAACCCTGAATACAATATTCAACACACAACCGACCTTTATTCCTTGCAAGACCCAGTGGTCACAGCTCACTAGCATACCTCCCCCACTATGTGCTAGCACATGCACCTTGCACGGAGGGCTGGGGAGTAAGAGACATGGGCACTCCTCACTGCCTTCCTAATTTAAGTCCAAACATGACTAGGCAATAGGTGCAAGATGTACACAGTGTTAAATCCAATACAACAGGATCATTCCGTTGTCATCCCGGATGTCGCTCTAGACACTACTCGCCCCCTATCAACTTTGGGAGCTCTAACTTTCCATAACTAAGTTTGAGTCTACTCATAAACGGCCTCCTATTACGCTTGCAATCATGACCAGGATGAAACTCCCAATAGCACACATCTTTGGATGCACGGACTTATAAAAGGTACAATACATCAACATCTCAAGGTGCGCATGAATTGCTCCTTCTACTCCATTAATTTCTTTCTCCTCCACATATCGCTAACTTAAGCATCAGAGGGGTTCTCCCGGGACACCCTACTCTCCCTTGAGAACTTTTTCTTCACGGGATAGCAATCGATTTCAACTTCTAGCATCACCACTCGACCCCTTCACCCCTTTTCCTCTCCGATGTCACTTCCTCCAAATACGTGAAGGAGAATCGACACCCGACACTTAGCTCAATGTTCGGCTTGTCTCTCTTGGGCACTATACTCAGCATTGTCCAAGTTCTGTTGCTCGGTCCCAACTACAAGTTTTAAGTGCTACACAACAATTTCAGATTTTTTTTTTCCAATTTGCATTAAGCTTGGCTGACTGATCCTCCTACGTACATGAAGTTGTAGCATTCACAATTATCCTACCACTGCTGAAGGATCTCAAATGCATAAGAAACTATGATATGCCTAGTACCATGCATGACCAATGAATAAGAGCATGTTCTCCAAATGGAAGAACAGTTAAAGCAAGGCATTAATTCCAGTAAAACTTCTTGTACCATTAAATATATATTGTTGGTCCTTGGACTTTAATTGTGTTTGAGGGAGACTTTGTGGCTCAAGGAGGAAAGAGAGTCTGACATCTTGAAAGAGCGCATCTGCCGAATCCCTCCTCCTCCCAGTCGAAATTATTTTGCCATTAAGATATCGATCCTCTCTTGGACTTACCAGTTCAAGAGAAATCTCATCTCTAGTTCAGCAGTAGCATTGCCTTAGATGGTCGGGCATACAACTTGATGTATGATGTAACTAGTAAACACTAAGTAAAATGTAAAAAAATAAAATTTATGCTTGTTACTATTTACGTTTTTCAGTCCCACGAACTAAACCTCCATGCACACACAACTTAGGGCCACAAATTAAGGGCTATTACAGTATCCATAACCACAAGGCTAGCTATATATGCAATGTTGTGCATTTCCTCTTGATTTTGATGATTACGAAGTAAGTCACATGCTAGTTTGTGATATTTTGAGAGGCCCAAAAGGTCCATTTAAAGTTCATTTGGATTTGAATCGAGAGCAGCAAAAATTGGAATCGGAAAACATTCAAGAAGGGTGTGAAATCAAGAAGAGCCCCATGCTCGAGGTGATCGACCTCTTTCGAGGTAGAGGTATAGAGGGGTGTGTTTATCCATGCATCATAGAGGCCGATTGCTTCACAGCAGAGGCCAAGCATGCATTTTTCACGGAATAAGGTCTGTGTTCAGAAGTCGTGGCGGTGGAGACCACCTCCTAGAAGAAGTCGATTATTTTTGGTCTAGAATTGTTTCCTAATTAAGTATGCGGATCTGGTTTTTGATTTCCTTTCTTCATCCCATGATCGATAGATGGCTTGCTACTTCTTGGGATATAAATAGAACATGCGATACGTTCACTCATCTCTAATTGAACCCGGGGTATGTGAAATAGCGAAAACCCTCATATATATTTGATCTGATAGTCTGCACTCATCATCGTCAACAACCCGGGGTATGTTCTTGAAATTGCATGTTTGTTGACAGTACTTCTGAGTAAATATATATTTAAATCTCTTGAGCAATATTGGGCTTGCTTCATAGAGGGAAAGCTTTTCCAACTATTTTCCTGCCATACTTCAAACACGATGTTTAGATGTTGTGATCAGAAAAATCACCCAATGAGATATATAACAACATATATAGTCCTTGCAAGGGAGAGGAAGGTGCTCTATCCTCCTGTTCCTCACGTTATTCGGTACAACCTTATTCTCATTTTTCTTGCTCATCATTTTGATGAGTTCCCGTGCATGACTCGGTACAAGGTTATTTATTTATTACTACCAGCATCCTTAACCAAATCGTACGAACGGGGTCATGGTGGGATATGTTGCTCAAGGAACGTTGGGGGTGCTGCCCGATTCCACCGGCACGGCGCAGCAGCCACAGCAGCCGAACCGCGGCTTCGGGGTGCAGCAGACGCAGGCCGGGCAGAAGATTGGCCCTCTCGGCGGCCTCGGAGCATACTCTGCAAGCACAGGCACACATGCACGTACGTCAGCCTAATTATCACAGCAATCTCGCCAGATCAGGTTAGATTGCTAGAGCACAAGAAGTACGTATGACAAAAAACAATCTAGCTAGCCAGATATATATATATATATATATATATATATATATATATATATATATATATATATATATATATATATATAAAAGCTGATGGAGTGTGGTCGACAGATGGTCCGGTGTTGAAACCTTGAACCGTCCGACGAGCTGCCTCGGCCGGGATAGCCGGCAGGAGAACCAGAGAGAGGAGGAGCAGTGCCGCGACAACAACGGTTGCACCCTTGGCTCCTGCCATCTTCGATGTCCTCAGCTTGGGAAGATAGATAGGAAAGAAAGAACAAGAGGAATGGAGGTGATGATGAGAAAGATAACACACTTGAAGTGTGTATATATGCACAGACACACACACACCCCTCCACCCTCGTATGAGGCCAGAGTCGGAGTGTCTGAATTGAAAAGTCCAAGTCATAGATCTGACCAGCCAGCCGTTCCCGCCGCAGGACGAGAAACTACTGGTAGCATTCCCACTCTGTCACATGGCCAATGAGGAGAAGTTGCCACAGCTGTTCCACGGATTAGTTTTGACAGATATTTGCTTTGCAAACTAAGTGTAATGACAGTAATGTGGATCAGACCTGTATATAGGCCTCGTTTGAAAATAGAATAGGGTAAGTAAATAAGGAGAGAGAAATGTGGGTTGACTATGAGACAAAGCGGGATTAGCGACGGAAAAATCATGTCGCTAATCTATTATTAATCTATCATTAAAGATTTTAATGACGGATTAGAGAGAAATTAGCGATAGTCGCTAATCCACTATGAATTATTAGCGATCAATGAAAATTTCATCGCTAATTCATCCCTTATAAACGACGGAAAAGAAAATCCCTCCCTAATCGGTTCTTACATTCAATGGCACCTATCGGGGATCGGTGGTGTATTTGTGTCCATGGGGGTGAATATGCTATCCTACCCCTATTTTAAAGAGGCTCAGACTTAGGGTTTGCCTCACAGACATTATACTCAGCAACCCATAATTTTAAAGATTGCGCGGCTATAACTCTCTTATAATTAATGATGGCACTATTATTATTGTTATTCTTAATTAATTAAAGAAGATCTATGCATATTTTTTAATTGAAAGGTAATACTTGTAAGGTGAGAAACGAGGGAGTCCGTTCATCCCTTCATTATAGAAGGGACATGACATGCCACCCCGGCCACCAGACAAGCGATTTTTCATTAATAAGAGCAAAAAGTAAGGAACATACCATGGGGGAGATACAAGAGACGAGTAAGATCCGGGGGAGGGACAACACTCTGTCAAGGATGGCAAGAGGGCCAATAAGGGGCCACATACAACAAGATGGAAGAAAATCCAGAGACAACATAGAAGTGATAAATGACCATCAGAAGTCACGATCCCGCGAAGAGGAGGTAGAGTTAGAGCGCCGGAGGGACCGCCTGGGGACACCGCCGTCCGTCCTCGAAGCCGTCTGCGAGCGATCCGTGTCGGAGCCCACGAAGCGCGCATGGACAGCTGCGAGGTCGGGGAACCTCTCTATAGGCTCGAGCCTGGGGACGGTGAGCACCTGGAAGATCTGAGGAAACTGGAGGCCATGCTCAGGAGACGGATGAGGAAGCACAGGGGCGGGAGCCGAAGGAGGAGCTGCTAACAGACCGGGCGGATCTCGGTTGATCTTCTTTTTTAGAGCTTGAGCAAAGGAGAGGCGGGGGGAAGCAGTGGCAACAGGGGGAGATGCTATTCAGACAGCATCATTCATATTAATTTAAACTCTAACAAGAATGTTCAATAATTTAGATGATCATCTATTTTTTTCCACTTATTTTCTACACCCATAGTACTCTGAAATGCAACTTGATGTAGTATATGACGTACCTCATAAATACTCATGAGCATGTAAAAAAAAATTTATTAGGGTTTTTCACATATAATTAGTTCCTATAACCTAATAACCTATTTCCAATTATATAATATCCCTATAAGCTTGATATTATGTTTGGAGGCAAAATATTACTTGTGACCCTGGATTGACTAGTCCAACACCACATGCATATAGACAAATAGAGACGGTAGACCAAAGTAGGTCAACAAAGTCGGCCCTTAATTCGTTTCCATCTTGTATACTTACTCTCTTTGATCATCTTTCATTCAGTGTTCCTCTTATATATATATATATGTGTTTCGAAATAAACAAATTTGTTAAGCTGCATGCATGTGAATCGTTTCCCTATGTTTTTTTTTTTGAAACACTACTCATCTAGCACTCCCAACCATTTAAGTTTTTAAATGTGGATGCAAATTATGGAGGAAATCAATTTGGTAGCCATGTTGAACTGACCAGCTTCTCTATAAATTCAACGGGATTTTTATAGTATTACTGGCCATACGACACCTCGATCGATCAAAAGCTTCCGCATGGATTGCCATAAGATATGCACGTACGTAGCCTCTGTTGGACTTCCACATGCAGGAGTGTTTTATTTTATCCATATATATAGCTATGTATATATATATATATATACTTGGATTGCCATATGTACGTGCGTACGTAACCTCATATAGGATATAAATAGAACATGTGATACGTTCATTCATATCTAATTGAACCCGGGGTATGTGAAATAGTCAAAACCCTGATCTGATAGTCTGCACTCATCATCGTCAACAACCCGGGATATGTTCTTGAAATTGCATTTTTGTTGACAGTACTTCTGAGTAAATATTTAAATCTATTGAGCATTGTGCTTGCTTCATAGAGGGAAAGCTTTTCCAACTATTTTCCTCCCATACTTCAAACACGATGTTTAGATGATGTGATCATAAAAATCACCCAATGAGATATATATATAACAACATATTTAGTCCATGCAAGGGAGAGGAAGGTGCTCTATCCTCCTGATCCTCACGTTATTCGGTACAACCTTAGTCTCATTTTTCTTGCTCCTCATTTTGATAAGTTCCCATGCATGACTCGGTACAAGGTTATTTATTTATTACTACCAGCATCCTTAACCAAATCGTACGAACGGGGTCATGGTGGGATATGCAGCTCAAGGAACGGTGGGGGTGCTGGCCGATTCCACCGGCAAGCCGGCGCAGCAGCGACAGCAGCCAAACCGCGGCTTCGGGGTGCAGCAGACGCAGTCCAGGCAGTATATTGGCCCTCTCGGCGTCCTCGGAGCATACTCTGCAAGCACAGGCACACATGCACGTCAGCCTAATCAATTATCACAGCAATCCCGCCAGATCAGGTTAGATTGCTAGAGCACAAGAAGTACGCGTGACAAAAAACAATCTAGCTAGCCAGATATATATATATATATATATAAGCGGATGGAGTGTGGTCGACAGATGGTTCGGTGATGAAACCTTGAACCGTCCGGCGAGCTGCCTCGGCCGGGAGAGCCGGCAGGAGAACCAGAGAGAGGAGGAGCAGTGCCGCGACAACAACGATTGCACCCTTGGCTCCTGCCATATTCATCGATTTCCTCAGCTTGGGAAGATAGATAGGAAAGGAAGAACGAGAGGAATGGAGGTGATAATGAGAAAGGTAACACACTTGAAGTGTGTATATATGCACACACACATACGCACACACTTGACCTGCACTAGATTGCACCCTCCACCTTCGTATACGCTGGGTCTGAGTTGAAAAGTACAAGTCATAGCTGTGACCAGCCAGCGGTTCCTGCCGCAGGAGGAGAAACTGCTGGTAGCATTCCCACTCTGTCACATGGCCAATGAGGAGAAGTTGCCACGGCTGTTCCATGGATTAGTTTTGACAGATATTAATAGCTTTGCTTTGCAAACTAAGTGTAATGTAGATCTTAACCTGTATATAGGCCTTGTTTGAAAATAGAATAATGGGGAGAGAGAAATGTGGGTCTCACCCACTTCTCTCTCACACTCAATGGCGCCTACCGTGGATCAGGTGGTGACGTATTTGCGTCTAAGGGTGCGAATATGACATCTTATCCCGATTTCAAAGGGGCCCGCACGTAGGGTTTGCCTCACATACACTATTCTCAATAGCCCATAATTTTAAAGATTATTAGATTGGGATCTATGACTCTCTTAATCACACTATTATTATTGTTATTCTCAATTAAAGAAGATCTATGCATATTCAGACAGCATCATTCATATTAATTTAAACTCTAATGAGAATGTTCACTAATTTAGATGATCATATATTTTATTCCACTTATTTTCTACACCCATAGTACTCAGGCATGAAACTTGATGTAGTATGATATACCTCATAAATACTCGTGAGCATGTAAAAAAAATATTAAGGTTTTTCACATATAATTAGTTCCTATAACCTAACAATATATTTCCAATTATATGATATCCCTATAAGCTTGATATTATGTTAGGAGCAAAATATTGTCCGTGATCATGGACTAGTCAAACACCACATACATATAGACAAATCAAGGTGGTACATCAAAGTAGGTCAACAAAATTGGCCCTCAATTCGTTTCCATCTTGTACGTACTCTCTTTGCGAAACACCACATACATATAGACAATTTTTAAGGCGACAGACCAAAGTAAGTCAACAACGTATAAGATAGAAACAAATTGAGGGCCGACTTTGTTGACCTACTTTGGTCTACCGTCTCGATTTGTCTATATGTACGTGATGTTTGACTAATCAATTCATGGTCACAACTTATATATATATATATATATATATATATATATATATATATATATATATATATATGTTTCGAAATAAACAAATTTGTTAAGTTGCCTGTGAACCTTTCCCCTACAGTTTTTTTTTGAAACACTACACAGCTAGCACCCCCAACCATTTACGTTTTTAAATGTGGATGAAAATTATAGAAGAAATCAATTGGTAGCCATGTTGAACTGACCAGCTTCTATATAAATTCAACGGGATTTTTATATATACTTGTGTTGCCAATTGATTTCCATTATGTACGTACGTAAGTAGCCTCTCTTGGACTTCCACATGCAGGAGCGTCTTATATATATATATATATATATACTTGTGTTGCCATATGTACGTACCTACGTTGCCTCTGTTGGACTTACACGTGCAGGAGTGTCTTATTCTGCCGCACGGTTCCAGACGCAGGCCGCTCGTCATCTAAGTCAGCCCTCGATTTTTGTTTCTATCTTAAGATTTACAATATTAATTTATAATTTTACATAAAAATTATTATTAGAGATAAATTTATAAAAATATATTAACTAATATATCACTGAGTAAATTTAAATAGTGTATAAATATCATTTAAACGTGATTTTTTTATAAATTTTTGACAAAAATAATATGTCTACAAATAAATATGACACGTTTACGTTTTTTAAATTTACACAGTAATATATCTGTTAATACATTTGTAAGAGTGATTTTTTTATAAATTTTTATTTAATACTATTTTTATGCAAAAAACCCTATTAATTTAGATGACTGTATCCATTCTTTGCTCTCTTTGATCATCTTTCGTACCGAGTTTGTCTTTTGCTTTGCACTAAAATACGTCTGTTGAGATGCGGACCTATTCACTAACTAGTGTTTTGTGAAGCATTCATCATTGCCAGCCATGCATTCATGTTCCTAAATCGATGGAGAACGCCTCATTGCACGTCATGGTGTGCTGCACATTCGGGATGTATAATATTTTTAATTTTTTTAAAATAAATCTTAAAATATTTTAATTTAAAGTGTAAATCACGTCACTATTAGATTACTCTTACTCAGAGAAAAAGAAATGACGTAATCTTAATCTAGGAAGTTCACGAGATTTTCAGACGTGAAACGGCATAATCTTGATCTAAAGTTGACAGTGGGCACCTGAAAGGGTGATCTACTAATTTTAGGCCTCCTGAAGCTTTAAAGAGATGAACAGCACTTCCTCAGTATTAGTGGCTAACCGATCAACCTTTGCTTGGATTGCCATTATTAAGGACCTCTTCATTTGATTTTGATGATAACAAGACTCTTAACTAATGATTTTTAACATATTGGTCGAGTGTATTGAAGTGTTTGAGTGAAAGAAGATTAATAAATGGCATGCGCAAAGATGTCTAAATTGGAAGGATCCATTCGTGTGAATATTCTAATGCTTCCTTTAACAAAGTGAGAGAGCTCGACCAGATCTTTCATAGGGAGCCCAAGATCATTTTGATTGGACATCTTCATAAGAGGTTGTGAAGGTTTAATGATAGCACATAGAGTAGTGTCCAAGTTGATGTCAAAAACCCTAAAGAAAACCTTCTGAGTAAATGTTTAAATCTATCGAGCATTGTGCTTGCTTCATATGTAGAGGGAAAGCTTTTCCAACTATTTTCCTGCCATACTTAAAACACGATGTTTAGATGATGTGATCATAAAAATCACCCAATGAGATATATAACAACATATATAGTCCTTGCAAGGGAGAGGAAGGTGCTCTTTCCTCCCGATCCTCACGTTATTCGGTACAACCTTATTCTCATTTTTCTAGCTCATCATTTTGATAAGTTCCCATGCATGACTCGGTGCAAGGTTATTTATTTATTACTGCCAGCATCCTTAACCAAATCGTACGAACGGGGTCATGGTGGGATATGCAGCTCAAGGAACGGTGGGGGTGCTGGCCGATTCCACCGGCGCGGCGCAGCAGCGACAGCAGCCAAACCGCGGCTTCGGGGTGCAGCAGACGCAGGCCGGGCAGTATATTGGCTCTGTCGGCGGCCTCCGAGCATACTCTGCAAGCACAGGGACACATGCACGTACGTCAGCCTAATTATCACAGCAATCCCACCAGATCAGGTTAGATTGCTAGAGCCCAACAAGTACGTGTGCCAAAAAACAATCTAGCGAGCCATATATATATATATATATATATATATATATATATAAGCGGATGGAGTGTGGCCGACAGATGGTCCCGTGATGAAACCTTGAACCGTCCGGCGAGCTGCCTCGGCCGGGAGAGCCGGCAGGAGAACCAGAGAGAGGAGGAGCAGTGCCGCGACAACAACGGTTGCACCCTTGGCTCCTGCCATCTTCGATGTCCTCAGCTTGGGAAGATAGATAGGAAAGGAAGAACAAGAGGAATAAGGGAGGTGATGATGAGAAAGGTAACACAGTGTGTGTATATAAATACACACACACACACTTGACCTGCGCGCACTAGCTTGCACCCTCCACCTTCGTACGAGGACAGAGACGCAGGGTCTGAGTTGAAAAGTCCGAGTATGAGCTCTGACCAGCCAGCCGTTCCTGCCGCAGGAGGAGAAACTGCTGGTAGCATTCCCACTCTGTCACGTTGCCAATGAGGAGAAGTTGCCACAGCTGTTTCATGGATTAGTTTTGACAGATATTAATAACTTTGCTTTGCAAACTAAGTGTAATGTAGATCAGACCTGTGTGTAGGCCTCGTCTGAAAATAGAATAGGGTAAGTAAATGGGGAGAGAGAAATGTGGGTCGACTACAAGAAAAAATGAGATTAACGACGGAAAAATTATGTTACTAATCTTTCTCTAATTTATCGTTAAAGATTTTAACGATAGATTAAAGAGAGATTAATGACCGTCGCTAATCCGTAATGAATTATCAATGACCAATAAAAATTTCGTCGTTAATTCGTTCGTGATTAACGACGAAAAAGAAAATCCCTCTCTAATCAATTCTCACACTCAATGGCGCCTTTCGGAGATCAGGTGAAATACGCCATCTTACCTCGATTTCAAAGGGATCCGGACGTAGGGTTTGCCTCACATCCATTATACTCAGCAGCCCGTAATTTTAAAGATTATGCGATTGGGATCTATAACTCTCTTAATGATCACACTATTATTATTGTTATTCTCAATTAAAGAAGATCTAAGCAAATTCAGGCATCATCATTCATATTAATTTAAACTCTAGTAAGAATGTTCAATAATTTAGATGATCATCTATTTTTTTCCACTTATTATCTACACCCATAGTACTCGGACATGCAACTTGACGTAGTACGATGTACCTCATAAATACTCATGAGCATGTAAAAAAAAATTATTTTGTTTTTTCACATATAATTAGTTCCTATAACCTAATAACCTATTTCCGATTATATAATATCCCTATAAACTTGATATTATGTTTGGAGGCAAAATATTGCTTGTGACCATGCATGGATTGACTAGTCTAACACCACATACATATAGACAAATAGAGGCGGTAGACCAAAGTAGGTCGACAAAGTTGGCCCTCAATTCGTTTCCATCTTGTACACGTTAGCTTTTATATGTGGATGAAAATTATAGAGGAAATCAATTGGTAGCCATGTTGAACTGATCAGCTTCTATCTAAATTCAACGGGATTTGGATAGTATTACTAGGCCATACGACACCTCGATCGATCCAAAGCTTCCGCATGGATTGCCATAAGATGTGTACGTACGTACGTAACCTCTCCTGGACTTCCACATGCAGGAGTGTATATATATATAGAGAGAGAGAGAGAGACACTCCTGCATGTGGAAGTCCCAGAGAGGTTATACTGCAGGGTTCCAGATGCATGCCGCTGGTCATCAAAGTCGGCCCTCGATTTTTGTTTCTATCTTAAGATCTAGAATTTTAATTTAGAATATTTACTTGAAAATTGTCGTCAGAGATAAATTTGTAAAAAAAATATTTTTAAAAATATATTAACAAATATATCACTGAATAAATTTAAATAGTACATAAATGTTATTTAAACATGATTTTTTCTACAAATTTTTGACAAAAAGAGTGATATGTCTACAATAAATATGACATTTTTATATAATTCAAATTTACACAGTGATACATATGTAATATATTTGTAAGAGTGATTTTTTTTGTAAATTTTTATTTAATAATATTTTTATGCAAAAAACCCTATTAATTTAGATGGTTATATCCATTCTTTGCTCTCTTTGACCATCTTTCATACCGAGTTTGTGTTTTGTTTTGCATTAAAATATGTATGTTGAGATGCGGACCTATTCACCAGCTAGTTTTTTTTTTTGTGAAACATTCGTCATTGCCAACCATGCATTCAGGCTCCTAAATCGATAGAGAATGGTTCATTGAGGTGTACTGCACACTCGAGATGTGCAATATTTTTAATTTTTTTAAAATAACTTTAAAAATATTCTAACTTGAAAGATAAGTCACATCGTTATTAGATTACTCAGAAAGAAAGAAATGATGTAATCTTAATCTAAAAAATTAACGAGATTTTCAGACGTGAAACTGCATAATCTTGATCTAAAGTTGTCAGTGGGCGCCTGAAAGGGTGATCTAGTAATTTTAGGCCTCCTGAAGTTTTAAAGAGATGAACAGCCCTTACTCAGTATTAGTGGCTAAGCGATCAACCTTTGCTTGGATTGCTGATAAACTCTGTGCATAGACCTCTTCATTTGATTTTGACGATAACAAGACTCTTAACTAATGATTTTTAACATATTGTTCGAGTGTATTGAAGTGTTGAGTGAAAGAAGATTAATAAATGGCATGCGCAAGGATAGCTAAATTGGAAGGATCCATTCGTGTGATTATTCTAATGCTTCCTTTAACAAACTGATAGAGCTCGACCAGCTCTTTCATATGAGTCCAAAATCAACTTGATTGGACATCTTTATAAGAAGTTGTGAAGGTTTAAAGATGGCACATAGTGTAGTGTCCAAGTTGATGTCATAAACCCTATGGAAAACCATTATCTAGAAGGCAGATTTCTGTTCAGATGGTTGAGGCCTTGACCTGTCTCTAAACATAGAAGGGTTCCACAACATTTATGGTCGAGGGAGACAAAGAGATCAAAATCGGAGCTTTTAACCACCTCACTCCCCCTTGGAGACGGATCTACATGTCCCAACGGTTCATCCGTCACCATCTCTCGCAAGATCAACTCGAGGAACCTTACTACTAGTACTATCAATGGGTCAGACTTGGGTTGGACTTATGTCAGTCGACTCAGGTCCGACTTATCAATATTAAAACTCGAGTCCAGCCCGGACCCGGACCCGAGTTATGTCGGACTGGGCCGGGCCGGACCCCACATTATTAAAAAATTACAAAGTCCGACTAAAATTCGGACCCGACAACTTAAATAAAAAATAAAAACTAATGAAAACTAATACATTTAATAATATAAAATTTATAATCTCACTAAATTAATTAAGTTTTGATATTAATTACGTAATTTGTATGGAAATAGAATTTTAAAATTTTTAATTAAGTAAAATAATATAATTTTAACTAAATAATTTTTAAATTTTGAAAAAAAAAATATGGGCTGGGCCGGCCCACGGGTCGAACTTAAACCCCGAGCCCAGCCCATGGGCCTAGTCGGGCCGAACTTTTAGACCCGACTAAGAACTCACGAGTCAGAAAAAACCTTACGGCCCGACCCGAAATCGGGTCAGGCTCGCAAGCCTTTCGGGCCGGCCCGACCCAGATAACCCTACTTTCTACACGTCTCCCATCACATTTGTGATCAAGAAACCTTCTTCTTCGTCGTTCTTTTTGTGTATTAATTGGCTTGGTTTCTTATGGGTTTCATTAGAATCTTTCTCCAAGAGAACGGATTTTGTGCATAGTGCACACCCTTGTGGTTAAGGGCGACACCTTAGAAGGGATCAAAATCAGAGCTTTCAGCCACCTCACTCCCCCTTGGAGATGGATCTACATGTCCTCAGGGTTCCTCCGTCACCATCTCTCGCAAATCGTGAACCAACGAAAAGAGCCGCCCATGATATCTTTTAAAGACCCATGCCTTCTATTGTCTACGAGAAAATCTTGCAAAATATGGGATCTTATGTCCATCCATTTCCTTCTTTTTTTTCCTTTATCTTTTCTTCTTTTATTTGCTGAAGCAACGAGCGGCCTTCTTCATTTCATTTCTTCCTTTTATTTGCATCCATCAAGCTTTTGATCTCTTCTTTCTATTTGACTTGGCGACTTAAGAAAGAGATGGCGGTTAAAACCCTAACTAAGGCATCCTTGTGATGCAACATTAGTTCCCCATAATGCCCCTTACAATAAGAAAGAATGACAAACAATATCATCATCTTATTTTAAGTGCCTAGAAAATATAAAATTAATTTGTGTACTTAAATAATTCGTAATAATACTCAGATGAAGATACCCAAGAAATGTTGTTTTTGCAAGAGAACCCCAAATATTTTTGACAGTGTATTTTCATGGAGATTGCACACAAAATGCTAATTTTAATGAGAATATCTTCATGAAAAGTGCACAATAAATCAGAAAATTGTGTAAACTATACATCACACTATCCAACTTACTCATTGTTATTCTCTTAGTAATACAAACGATAAAAAATTATGAACTATCAAGAGTACTTTAAAAGTTTCATGTCTCATGTCTAGATCATCTTTCACATAATTAACTAAAGATTAAGCTTTTAGAATCATCGAAGCACGCTAGTCTCTCATAATTTCATCAATAGAGAGTAATGCTCAAAGCTTTCTTATAACACACCTAAAGATCTATAACATTTATGCTTGTGATGTCTAACTCTACAATTGGACAATTACATTCCTTATTTGTCACTCAAATTCTCAAATTAGTTGACCTTCACCTCCACATATCCCAGGTCAAAAGTTTGGCAATGGTAGTTTTTAATCTACCTTCTCTTTTTTTCTTTTTTTCTTTTTTTCTTTTTTTATTTTTTTAACATGATGTTGCACTTCACTTCATCATTTGACGTGAATTTTAACACTTGATTTAGGTGTAGAGGTTCGGTTACTAAGCTCAAAGGTATTTTCCCTATTTTGCATTTTATTTGGTATGTTACTTTTTCTAAAAATGTTTCATCAAATGAGAAATGCAAAGTATCAGTCACTAAACCAAAATTATAGAAGGATTGCCATGCTCGCTTCGTGAGTATGCAAGTGTAATTTTTTTCAAGTGCTAATAGACTTTATGCAATTCTAAGTTTTATAGCTAGATATAAACAAATATCCTTTCATCCCTTTCCTTTGCCTATTTTGTTCCAAATTTTCTTTTGTGAGACATGAAAATAAAAGAACTCAGTTAGGGGTAGAAATATTTCTTCAGACTATCAAAAGAGTTGCTTGCAAATTCAAATTCAAAATCCCCTCCCCCTAGCATAAGTACCATTGGCCTCAATGGTATAATAAGAAATTAGCCAGAGGAAGAAGAATGTGAGAGAATGATATATAGATACAACTAGCTAGTGATAGTGGTGAGGGTCCTTCAGTTTTCTTCCTAAACTTGGTTGGGCACGAGTGACTTACAAAATAGCAAAGGAATAAAAGTGAGAACATTGGGTTATCTCAATAAGCGTGAAGTTTACTATCTTTAGTCAGATGTCATGTAGCCATTAAGTCTACTTTAACAATGATACAAAGCATCCAAAGTGTAGTACGAAGAATAAGCCACCAAATAATCTTATCCCCTTTTAAGTTCCACCTCTTGTGCCATTTGAGGAGGAAGTGTTGCACACTCTCAACTGGGCCAAAGGTACTGTGGATCTTATCACCATTGGGTTTGACATTGTCCTTTGTATAAATGTGGTGTGTATATACTAAAAGACTTATTTCTTTTTGATTTGTCACAAACTAACATATAGCAGTCGTATGTGTCGTGAGGTGGGGTTGTGGGAGGCTACCCTTACTTTCATAATTATCTAATTAAAGCCTCTAGTCTTAGACATCAATTTTTATAAATGAATGCAAATCTGATTCACACTTAGATCTCAACGAAGTTCATGAACTTGACTTAAACTTAGAGGCCAATGTATATTCAATTTTTAACTAGACTTGGGTCAATGCAAGGGATGCAATGGTAGTTATTTTGAGGCCAAGGAAGAGTGATAAAATCCCTCCCTTATCTGGTTAAAGAGATTACCCTTAAGATATTTTAGAATGAATGCAACAACTAATTTCGACCAACGTGATTTATGCAAGCTAATAAAATGCATAAGTATGTTGATCATGAGAAGTTGAAGTACACAGTTTGTCTCCCTCGCTCAACAATATAAATAAATTGAAAGAAAATAGATAGCTAAATATACAACCTATATGATAAATGCCCTAAACGAGGATGGTTTTTAATCTTCTAATGATTGGATTTTTTATGTTCATGAGAGGACTAAATTACTAAAAAAATGAGGCAATAAGTTTGGAAAGACCACACTTGAAAGTTTAGTTTTTTTTATGACCTCTACTCCAACGACCTTTTTTTATGCAGCAAGCAAGGTGGGACAATGACTCCATGAAAATCCGCATAAAAAAAGTTTGGAAAGTCCTACACCTAAGATTCTAGGGGTATAGAGGTAATTTCTCATTTTTATTTTGTGCTTCATTGTATATCTCAAAAAGAAGAAGAAGAATTGTGTAGATCTTAGGTGTGCGATCGTAGTGGTTGTTGGTGCGTGTGGCACATTGTGGTGTTGTGGTTAGTGTGTATAGCGCGTACCTTAAGGTGTTGTGGTTGGTGCTTGTGGCACCTTGAGGTGTTGTGATTGGCGCGGGTTGCACCATTGTAGTTGGTGCATAAAGCACGAGTTGTGGTTGTTGTTGGTGCGAGTTGCACCGTGATTGGTTGGTGCAATTTGCATCGGCTGTGGGTGATCTTTCACCCATCTGTTCACTTGGATACGTGAATGAAAAATCCTCTGGGTTGAGGGTAGTGGACGTAAAGTTCACCATAGGGTGAATCTGAACCACTAGAAAAATTATGGTGCCTCTCGTGTGATTGTTCCTTATTTTCCTCTCCATTCTCCATGATTTTCTCATGTTTACAATCTATCACTTTAGACTTAATCACATGCTATATTGATAATCTTGTAAAAGGTCAATAGATCCCATCAAAATAAGTAGATCTAATTATACACGTGTTTTCCACAAAAATTGGATAATGTTCTTAAGCAAACCCAATTCACCTCTCTCTCGGTTTGCCATATCTCGGGCCAACATTGATATGTCGGCTAACACTTAGATGTCTAGTAATTGTGAGATACCACCTTAATGTCTAGCCGTTGATAGGTGAACTAGCACCTTGATATCAAGCTAGTTGTGAGATGAGTTTGCACCTTAATGTCAAGCTGGTTGTGAGGTGAGTTTACACCTTGATGTCAAGTGAGTTATATTGAATGCCTAAGACATTCTTGGGAAGTGGATCAGCAAGGGGTTATACCGAACCACTATAAAATCGCCATGTCTCCTTATGTGATTCCTTCCTTGTCTCTCTCCATTTTTCATATGAGATTGTGTGTATAATGTGCATGATTGCTTAAACAGTTTGTGATGTGATTTGTTTCAAACTCAATTCAGCCCCCCGACATCCTTGGTTGGCCAAATTCGAGATTTCTAACAAGTGATATTAGAGCCAATTTCTCTTGACGAATGCTAAACCATGTAGGAGAGGTCTATTGCATATCCTAGAGCTTTGTTTCTCTTTGGTGAAGGTCAATCTGCTCATAGACCATCACTTTTTAATAGTTCAAATTATAGTTATTGGAAAAATCATATATGATGATTTTTAGGAAAACTATATAGACTGTGAGATGTGATTGGTTGTCATATGTGCCCAAAGGAAAAGAGTAGAATTCGAAGACGATGATTTCCGAACACTTTCTTTGAATGCAAAAGCTATTAATTTTAACATTGTGTTCTTGATGCAAACGAGTATAATAGAATTTTCATGTATGAGACAGCAAATAAAATTTGGAAAAGCTTCAAATTACCTATGAGGGAATGTCTTAAGTGAATGAGACAAAGATCAACATTTTTGTGCACAAGTTACAAGCTATTCATAATGAACGAATATAAATCCATCAGTGAGATGTTCGCATGTTTTGGTGATATCATGAATGGTCTAAAATTATTGTGTAAGATCTACTCTAACTTCGATCTTGTGCATAAAATACTTCACTCTTTGCCATCCTCATGGAGCCCAAAAGTCACCACAAGTGAAGAGGCTAAGGATTTGTTCATATGATCACTTGATGAACTAATGGATTCGCGCACGACGTTTGTGAGATAAAACATGATCGATGAGAGTGCAGGATGAAGAGTCTAAAAAAAAAAGAGCATTGCACCCAAACATGCTTCATCCTCTTCCGAGTCCAGGTGATGAAAATGAATAAGATGGAATGACGAGGATGAGATCAACTTGCTAACAAGACAAATGAGAAAATTTGTATGCAAGAAACTCAATGGCTCTATGAATAAGAAGTACAAGAGAGCATTTCGGTCGCCTAATTAATCATGCAAGGTTACATCCAATTTAGTTAAGTGTGCAAATGTTTCTTTTTTCTAGGTTTTCTCTTCCATTTTACCTAGCATGGTGTCAGTTTTAAAATGTCTCACTTCACTTGCTCATTATACAGCTTGTGTCATTTTTCCTAGCATGTTTAAACTAATTAAATTTTGTGCAGCTGGGTCAAACTGGCTATCGACGTGCCTTGTGAAGTTGATACCCTCCAAACTTATTCCACAGCTTACGAGATGATTCAAATAGATGAGACAACCCATGGATTGGAAGTCAAACACAAATTTATACATCAATAGAGGCATATTAGTCAAACAATGAGGTATTCCAGTCAAACTTGTTCTGCATGCCACTAAGATTATATATATGGATCTTCTTTGACTTGAGGTGGGGTGGAAATTAAGATATGTGGCTCTCATGGAGATGAAGAATATATGACATCATGAAAGGCCCCATTTGGCAATGGCCCTCTTGGACCTGAAATGAGTGAGAAGGAAATATCTCATGGAGAGATTGGACAACATATTGACACTTTGAAAGTTCACATTTATCATATGTGGTACTCTTTATGTCTTTACTTTCTCAAGATATTCTATAGTCAACCTTCTTGTGTCATGGAATTCAAATATGGGGTAGGAGGGTTATGGATCACGTGGAGTTGAAGAGTATGAGATCCTCAAGGAGCATGACTCTTGTTGCCAACTCCCCATTTGTCAAAGATCCTCTTGGACCTTAAATGGGGGAGAGACATGTACAATGTAGCATTTTGAAAGTGCACGTTGACCATCCTCTTTATCTCTTAATTTGGAGATATATTCTAGTCAACGTTTTTGCGCGGTGGAGTTCAAATGTGGGGCAGGGAGAGTCATTTGTGGTTCATCAGAGAATATGAGATCCTGAAAGATCATAGCTCTTGTTGCATGCTATCATCAAGTCAAAGCTAAACTTGCGTGTAGAGATTTGAATCTTTTTTTGATAGGTAAGTTTTTTATTAAAAAAAATGAGGAGGGAAAATCAGGTATTGAACTCGAGACCTCCCCCTTACATTTTGATTTTAATTAGTTCGTACAATAAAATAACAACCAATTAAATAATTGACATAATTTGATTGCTCAAAGTCCACTCCTTCTACATACTACGTGGGAAAAGGAAATTGTAAAGATCAAAGTTTGCTGGCTCAGTGATCCATATCGAATCGAATCTTCCCTGATCCGATACGGTACGTTCGAATCACAACTAACTCGGCCCAACTCAACGTGCATCATCTCCTCCCTCTCTCTCTCTCTCTCTCTTTCTCTCTCTCGATCTCTCTCTCTCACTGTGACTCGACCCGACTCGATCGATCCTAGAGGTGATCTACACCGTATCGAATTTTTTCAGATACAATACAACACGCTCAAGTCGACCCGAGTCGACAAACCATGGTAGACTACCATTAAAACAGCCCAAGTGAGACTAATCATGTCGACGTAAATTATTCCATTATTGATCACTTATCATAGTGGAATTAATGGTGTAGAGTCAAAATCGAATTATGACTTCTGACTATTGATGAATCAATCCCAAAAATTCATTCACAAAAAGTTCCTATATTATGGTATTTATGACTGAGCTAGTAGAATCAGTAATAAAGATTTAGCACGAATAAGATATTCATGCTTTGGGAAAATCAAGTGAAATCTTCTACCCTAATAAATTAAAACATATAGGAATAGTAAGACTCGCCGTTGGTTGACAATTTTTCATAACATAAATATAAAAATGCACCGTCAAGATAGATAATCATCTATTCTATACATATATTCTTTCAAACACTTGGCTCACTTTGATAACAGATTAGTGAAACTTGGATTAGTTTATATTCAAGATAAGTTATTTTTATTTTTTCACTTTTTTACTTTAAAATCTATCCGGATTAAGGTGAAATAACTCATTCTACCTTTTGGTTAGAATGAGTTATTTCAATAAAACTCAGGCTAAACGTGAAAAAAATTATCCACCTTATCAAACTATATTTTTACTTATTCTCTAGGTTAAGACCTCTTATTCCACCCTTATTCCCTTTTATCAAAGAGGCCTTCGATCTTTATAAAAGAACTGGAAATGCCATGCACAATATTATGCCTTTGTGTGATCTTATGAAAGACAAGGTTTTCACCCTTATCCTGTCTCTATAAGGTCAATCAATTGATGTTGATTGGTTGATGGAGCACTAAGGGCCGCTTTATTTTCGGAATTGTCGGGTGGATACCGTAATCGATGAGAGAGAAAGGTGCGGTGGATCCTGTCTTCCCCTCACACAAAAGTCACTAACCAAGAGCGATTAGCGTGCTCTACCCCGGATGGTCAAGCACGATAACCGTGCTCGGTTAGTAAATGGGGCCTAAGAGTTCCTTTACACGGTAACTTAAACTGCATTATCAACCACTTATGGAACATTTTTTGGCCACCACACTTGGTCTCAAGTTTTGGATCGAATTAATTAATCCATTTAACACAAATTGTTCATGGTCAAACATTGAGTTGAGATTGGAGATAACCTAGTTTCTTTTTCCTTTCACGTGAAAATGGGGGCATAGTCCATGCATGGCTTGATTTAGATTCTATCATGGAGTGATGAAGCAAAAACGCTAAATTGTCCAGAGTGAAAAGGGTATATAAGGAGTTATATATCACCTTGAGGTGGCATTTTTGTTCTAAAAAGAAGATCTAATAAGGTGTATATGTAACTAACTCTTCCAATCTTGTCATCGTAGGTACCCTAACTCTCCGTTTGTTTGCATAATAGGTTAAGGACATATCAGAATCGGATTAACTTATTCTAAAGAATAAGTAATTTTACTTTGTTCGAGGAATATCATAATCAGAGTTAATTTATTCTGTATTTTCTCTATAACAATCTAATCGGCCCTTAACCCGATGCTGGCCCTTAACTGGGATACATGCAGGGTTTGACGTCCCGTCGACCGTCTCGGCCGTCCCGACTTCCTGTTGGGACGAGACCGGACGGTACCATCCCGTTCCGTCCCGCTCTATCCCGTAAGATATATATATATATAATAAAATTTGTAACTTAGTTGGTTAAGTCACTTTTGCGTGTTTCTTCAAGAGATCTTACGTTCTAATCTCTCCAACGCTGTGACATTTTAAGTTTTTTAATTAAAAATATTAAACAAAAAATAAAAAAATAAAAAACACATGTAACCGATGGGATTCGAATTTAAACCGCCTCTGAATGAGTGAAGACACTTGACTAACTTATTTATTGAACATTTTATATTTACAATAATATATATAATATATAAAGTGACCCGGTTATGACCCACGGCCTGGGCATCCCGCTCAGCGCCTGGGACGGGCCGGGTCGGGCCGACCCGGCCCGAGACGGCAAACCCCGGATACATGTCATAATATGAGATCTACGTAATCAAACTGACTAGAATAAGTAAGAGTGGGCCGAGATACCATATTAACCTGACCCTATTATACAAACTAACGTAGCACTAAAGCCGTGTTTGACAAACGAGTGGTCGGCCGGTTAGCCGACACCGGCTAACCGGTGGGCCTCGCCTCCCCTCGCCCTCCCCCTCACACAAATCCTCTAACCGACCTCGGGTGCCGTAATCGATACTTCCTTACCCCGTTATCAAATCTCCCCTAATAGATTTATGAAGTCTAATTAACCCTACAACTGTACGTCAACCGTCGTTACATATCATTTAAAACAGGTTACTGGAAGAAAAATAGTTTACTCACTCCATTTCACAATAAAACAAATGAAAAACACCACATCTCTCTCTAATGTGACATCAATGCGTTGACTTCACTCTCACGTTGGTGATATTCTTTTTATTGGTATATTCTTTTTATTCGTTCCACCGCGAGGTGCTGAATTGTCAGGTAAATGAGTTGATATATAAGCTGTCGTCTATGCTTTCAGATTCCGAATGTTGGTGTTCATTTTGTTCAACTATCACCCTACAAGTTCCTGACAGCCACTATATATTATAAAACCACTAGAATGTCTAATAGCTAAAATATATATATGATCGTACCAAAGATGCCGACATGATGTATTAAGATAGTGTCTGAAGATATGATAGTTTCATTAATTAGTTTATTTCTTGCGCTTAACAATACATAGGATCAAAGTGGAGGAAGATTTTAAAGAATGTACAACTAGCTAGGATGATTTGATGTCAATCTATTGGTTGGTCAAGATGGTGTACTCTTGGCACTTGTGAAACAAGAGAAAATATTTGTTTAAATCTTGCTTAGGATAAGAGCAGATAGATGAGACACATACATGATTTTAATAGACTTATTTAATTTTTTTGACCCCCACAATCTATGTTATATTAATAATTAATCTCTCTAATACGACTATTTAATAATAATTCAACTAATTATTTTAACCCTTATTAAAAAATCTTTCGAGTTAAAAATCATTCAAAAAATGAATATATCATAGAATATTCGTTACTTTACCGACGGTTATCCTTTATTTACCCAAATTACCCTCCCCTTATGTCTTTTAATCTCCTTTGTCCTCGCATTTCACCCTTAGGATTTTTGGTGTACCCAAGCCCAAGCCGACCATCATGTGCCCCCCCCCCCCCCTCACCACCCCACAGAGATGACGACGGCAACCATCATCTCCCTTTGATGCTGATGACGACTGCGACCATCAACGTTCTCTCTCTCTCTCTCTCTCCCCTCGTTCTCTCCCTCTATCCCCCTCTCTCCCTACACACACACCCCTCTGGGTAGGGGTGCCGACACCAAAGAGGGAGACCACCTCTGACGACCTTCCGTCCACTCTCTCACACTCTCTCTCTCTTCTCGTTCTCTCTCTCTCCCCCTTGTTCACCCCATTAGGTGGCGATGTCAACGCCAGAGTGAGATTCCCCTTCCGATGACCTCCCCTCCACTCTCTCGTACTCTCTCTCCTCCCATTCTCTTTCTCCCTCTCTCTCTCTCTTTGCTCATTCTCTCTCTTCCCCCCCTCTCTCCCTACGCACCATACCCCAATGGGTGGGGGTGCCAGGCTCCTGCGGCCTCCCCTTCACTCTCTCGCAGAGGTCGAGTGCAATGTTGTGTGGGTTCGCATGCTTTTGGAGAACACGGTGAGCCTCCCGGCCCTGCATGGGGTCTTTCTCAAGAAGGGCGTCAAGTTGGAAGCAATGGAGGTGGTAGTGAGGGTCCTCTGCACGATCGCTTGTCACTAGTAGGAAGGCGTCATCCAAATGGACACGTCAGCCACCGACCTTTGTGTCCTGCCCTCCCTTGGTCGCCATTCTCAGGCAGGGGAGTCTGGAGTCGAGGATCGCCACCCCGTGACTCATGGAAGCCACGGTTGTTGCCATCACTAAGGTCAAGCTCCAGATTGCTGAGGGTGAGGGGATGTTGGCGGAGCTCCTCCTCGTGGCAGCTAATGAGAAGGGAGTGAAACCGATAGATGCTGGTGAAGATTGCAGTGGCAGTTCTCTGGATGGTGTGCTACCTCCTTCGGGACCGGTGGGTGTAGGAGGTGGCAGTGGCTGTAATATTCCGGACCCTTCGGATCCTTTCTTTTTGGGTCCCGGATCTATTTTTTCGGAGTGTCCAGCTCCGTTGTGTTTGAAATTACGTTTTGGACATCTTTCGTGTTCGGATCGGCGGGATCCGGAGTTGTTTCGGAGGCCCGGAACGTGTCTGCGACTTTTCTGCGCGTTTTTCTGATTTTCGGTTGTGTTTCCGACTCTTATCTTCGGAACTACGTAGCGGGTGAACTGCGTCGTTCACCTGGGCGAGAGTGGTACTGTTGTGATCAGTGCGTTCCGAGGATCGCGGAAACGTGATTTTTAATTTTTCGTTATTTTCCATAATTTCTAGATTTTCTATAAATACCCCAACCCTTTTCTCTCTCCCCCACCTTTTCTTCTTCCTCTTTCCTTCTTCCTCCCCACCGTGAGCGCTCCCTCCTTCTCTCTTCGACCAACGACGACCGCGGCGGCGTCCCCTCCGGCTGCAGATGGCCCAGGGCGACGGCGTGACGACGTGGGCGATGGAGAGGCGATCGTGGCGACGTAAAGCTTGTGGGGAATCATGAAGGAGCGAGGGTTTCGCGGCGTTCTTCGCGGTTTGCGTAAGAGAGTGTGACGTCCCGAGCGGTGTGCGTCACAGTCTGCTTTGTTCGTGGCCTAACGCACCAGCGGTGGTCCGTTAGTGCCTGTGATGCCCCGAGTGGTGTGCATCACAATCAGTTTCTCCTCGCTTTCTGACGCACCAGGGTTGGCGCGTCAGATATTGTGACGCACCAGTGTTGGCGCGTCACAGTGTTGTTTTACACCGAGTGTCTGGCACGCCTAAGTTAGACTGTCAGATGGTTGTGGCACTCCGACGTTGGACCGCCAGAGCCTGTGGCGGACCAGTGTTGGTCCGTCAGGCTCTGGACTGCTCCGGGTGGTTCGCAGTCACGTTTCTTCTCCGACCGTGGTCACCGTGCGACGGCGTGGGTACAAGGAGCGTTCCTCGTACTTGGTTCGGATCGGACGTTATTTTCTGTTGACTTGAGAGTCTACTCCTTCAGTGACCCTCCACTAGTCTAGCCTGCTTACACGTTTAGTGGTCCCACCAGGGAGTGGTGGAGAGGCAACCCTGAGGAACGTTTTTAGGCTGGTTTCTATCGGGCCCCACGTCTACCAGCAAGAGTCCAGCTGAGGGGAAAACCAGTCAGAGGGCCAGACCAGAGAAGCACGGTCTGTGTGTGCACACGTGGTTGGGGGCGGTTGGACCCGCGCTGACGAGCGTGACGCCAGCTAGTCACTTGCTTTGTGGTTACTTGTACGGTGTCCTTACCTCCGCCAGGGGCTATCGTGCCAGGCGGACACCTGCGGTGCGGTGTAAGACGTCAGGGGACGCTACCGACTGTGCTTCTAGTGGGAGCTACTCCTATCGAGTCGAGAGTGATAAACTGTCAGTCTTTGTGACTTCGACCTTCGGGTTTTTTGGTCGTGTTGACCGTTGAGTTCCGGTTGTTCCCCCGTGGCGCGTGTGTCGGTTCTCGTGCCGTGAGACCGGTGTTCGTAGTTGCAGGGCTCTCACTTCTGAGGTACTCGCTTACTGCTAGCGTAGCAGTTTTTCATTTTGCGAGGTAGGGTTCGAGTGATCCCTACTGAGTCTTGTTCTGAGATTCATTCCCTGCGTGTTTTCATCGTGTTTCAGGCGAGGCGCGGCTTCAAAGGGGCGCGTCTGAGGCTCAGCGTGGTTCAGGTGCCCAGCGTTAGTGCCAGAGGTCAGAGCCGGGGTATGCCCCGTGTAGCTGTACTTTTCTTTCTTGTCTCTGTACTAGTTGTGGACTACTGCTTTTTATCTTGTTATATCTTATGGACCATGTATCATGTAAAATGTTAATTTATTTCCTGCTTAATCATATAATTGTTTGATTTCTATAATTATTTGTGATACTTGTGTAGTCTCCACATCATCCTTCTAACCCTTCCGAATCTTCGGGCTCGTGGGTGGCGGTTTGAGTCTCGGGTTATCGGGCCTTCCCGGTAATCAGATTCTCGGGTCATTGCAGCTGATATCAGAGCGCGGTTGTGGGATTATACAAAAATCATAAGTAATTGTAGTGGTCCACTAGTCCACAACAATGATGTACAGTTGACGCTGGCATCGGGCATCGTGTGTTTTTAGTGACCTTACCGTTTCCGTGTTTTCTGCCTTTTGCTTCAGGAGCGAGCATGGCGTCGAGGCGGGCGACTCGCTCTCAGCAGGGGCAGTCGGCTGAGGTTCAGGAGATCTAGCAGGAGGTTCAGGAGGAGCAGAGTAGAGTGCCACTAGCGGCCACCGAGGCAGCGGATACTGCGAGGGTTCTGGGGGCCGAGGATTTCTTCTGTGGTATGTACCAGCTTATGTCGCAGCAGTTCGGCGGAGAGGCTGGTGAGGGCTCGTCAACCAGAGGTGGGTCAGGCCGAGCAGTGAGGGATTTCATGCAGTTCCATCCACCTTACTATGGCGGCCAGCCAGACCCTGATTTGGCTCGGAGTTGGCTCGACGAGATGGAGCGGGTGTTCAGTTCCGTGCGATGTACTATGGAGGACAAGATGATGTTGGCCTGCAACCAGTTGCAGGGCACGGCTTGAGCGTGGTGGTCTTCCAAGTGGAAGACGTCCTTTCAGTCCCGTCCCCTTGAGCAGATTACGTCGGGCGACTTTGTCAGCCCCTTCGAGCGTGCTTACTGCCCAGAGTATATTGCTATGCAGAGGATGCGTCAGTTTTTAGAGCTGATCCAGGGCGACATGTCCGTGTTGCAGTACAGGGCCCGATTTATTGAGCTAGGTCGTTATGCACCTCATATCATGGAGCATGAGAGGGTGAAGACCGAGCAGTTCGTGCAGGACCTGAGGCAGGAGCTGAGACACCATTTGATCGCGAACGCTGCCACTGATTTGGAGACGGCTTCTCGTGTAGCGGCATCCTTGGAGCTGGATATGCAGAGGACTCGGGGACCGATTAGCCAGGGGCAGTCTTTGTCAGGCCGCAGCCAACAGATGACTACCCAGCAGCAGAGCATGTTCCAGCTTTCTTCTGGTAGTTCGGGGGATTTGACCCCGGCGGCATCAGCGACAGGTTCTGCGTCTTTCAGCGCCAAGGTGAAGAAATTCTTCAAGAAGAATTTTCAGAAGAAGAAGAAGGAGGGCCGAGATCAGCGGCAGGCTTCTTCGGGCAGTGTTCAACAACCGACACCTTTGCAGAGGCAAGGTTCGGTTGGTGGTTCTCAGGGGCCGTGTCCCCGGTGTGGCGAGTCGCATCCAGGCAGGCAGTGTACGGCGCTGGTGATCTGTTTCTGGTGTGATCAGCCAGGACACATGGCACGTGACTGTCCGCAACGGCCGCGTCAGCCACCCCAGTTTCCTTAGCAACATCAGCAGTAGTACCCACAGCAGTAGGGTCAGTTTCTGCCACTACCACGGTCAGCGAGTGTGGGCAGGCACTTAGGCCTATCAACGGATACGGATATTATCCGGATCCGCTTCGATTCGTATTCGTTTTTTCGGATACGGATAATATTCGAATTCGAACCGGAGCGGATACGGATATTATAATATTCCGTTCGAAAAATATCCGTTCGTAATATTATATATCATATAATAAATATTTTTAAATAATGTATTATAAAATAAATAATATTATAGAGAAATTTAGATATTTTATAATTATATTTAATTTAAAATTTATTTTATATTTTTTGACATTTTATAATTATATTTTATATACTTTTAACATTTTATAATTATATTTATATAGTTTTGAATTTGAATCGGATAATTCGGATTTTAAAACGGAGCGGATACGAATAGTCAGATATTCGCTTCGTATCCGATTCAAATCGGAGCGGATCAAAATCGGATAATTCGAATCGGAAAACGGAGCGGATACGGATAGTCATATATTCGCTTCGTATCCGCTCCGTTGACAGGCCTAGCAGGCAGAGAGCTCGAGGCCAGATTACTCACATGACCAGGGCAGAGGCAGAGTCGTCGCAGCTCGTAGAAGGTACTATTATGATTTTGGGTTGCGCAGCGCGAGTTTTGTTTGATTCTGGTGCATCCCATTCCTTTATTTCGGAGGATTTTGCGCTGAGTGTTGAGGACCCGGTATCCCAGATGTCTTGTGATCTGATGGTGGAGTTGCCGTTCGGTGACTTCATGATCACTCCGTATTGTTTCGAGAAGGTTCCAGTTTGGATCGAGGGGCGGAGTTTGCCAGGCAGGTTGTATGCATTGCAGCTTCGGGATTATGATGTGATTTTAGACATGGATTGGCTCGAGGCCCATGGAGCGGTGGTGGATTGCGGAACGAAGAGGGTTTACTTTCAGCATCCTCATAGGTCAACCTTCTACTTCCAAGGTATCCGTTCTACCTCTCCTCGTTTCCTCATTTCTATGATTCGAGCCCGTCGTTTGCTTGATTCCGGTTGTCAGGATTTTCTCGCTTCTGTGGTCTTGGTAGACCAGCCGTGTCCGGATGTCGAGGACATTCCGGTGGTGTGCGAGTTTCCCGATGTCTTTCCCGAGGAGTTGTCTGGATTGCCTCCCCAGCGGGAGATCGATTTCGTCATCGAGGTTGTGCCTGGTACGGGACCCTTGGCGAAGGCTCTCAACCGTATGGCTCCCGCTGAGCTGAGAGAGCTGAGGGCGCAGTTGCAGGAGTTGCTGGCCAAGGGGTACATTCGTCCTAGCTTTTCCCCTTGGGGTGCGCCCGTGTTGTTCGTGAAGAAGAAAGACGGTAGTCTGAGGTTGTGCATTGACTACCGGCAGCTGAATGAAGTGACCATCAAGATCAAGTATCCGTTGCCGCGGATTGATAATTTGTTCGACCAGCTTCAGTCTGCTAGAGTCTTCTCGCGGATTGATTTGCGGTCTGGTTACTATCAGTTGAAGATTCACGAGTCCGATGTGGAGAAGATCACGTTCAGTACGAGGTACGGGCATTATGAGTTCTTGGTGATGCCGTTTGGGCTCACCAATGCCATCGCAGCCTTCATGGACTTGATGCAGAGGGTGTTTCATCCCTATCTGGACCAGTTCATGGTCGTGTTTGTGGACGACATCCTTGTTTATTCGCAGTTTGTAGAGGAGCACGCGTACCATTTGGGTGTGGTGCTGCAGACGTTGCGAGATCACCAGTTGTATGCGAAGCTCAGTAAGTGCGAGTTCTGGCTTCGTGAGGTGCACTTTTTGGGGCACGTGATCTCTAGTGATGGTATTTCCGTGGACCCCGCCAAGGTCGAGGCAGTGATGCAGTGGCCGAGGCCGAGGTCTGTGACGGAGATCCAGAGTTTCTTGGGGCTTGCAGACTATTATCGGAGGTTTATCCAGGATTTTTCTCGCATTGCGGCCCCGATGACCAGACTTACGTGGAAGGATGTGCCTTTTTGTCTGGACTGATGAGTGTGAGCAGAGTTTCAGGGAACTGAAGAGTTGCTCACCTCGGCTCTGGTGTTGGTTTTGCCTTCTGGATTGGGAGATTTTGTGGTGTGTACAGATGCTTCCGGGGTCGGATTGGGTGTTGTGTTGATGTAGCATGGTAGAGTGGTGGCGTATGCTTCGCGACAGCTGAAGTCACATGAGGAAAACTGCCCTACCCATGACCTGGAGTTGGCAGCGGTGATCTTCGCGTTGCAGATCTGGAGGCATTATCTGTACGGTGAGAAGTTTTTGGTGTTGACTGACCATCAGAGTTTGAGGTATGTGTTCACCCAGAGGGACCTTAACCTTAGGCAGAGGCGTTGGATGGAGTATATGAAGGATTATGACTTCACCCTGTCTTATCAGCCGGGCAGGATGAATGTCGTCGCCAATGCTTTGAGTCGGAAGGTCGCAGTCAGTGCCTTGATGTTGAGGAAGTGGAGGCTCTAGGAACAAGTGCCCGAAGTGTCATTCAGGCTCAAGATTCCCCGAGATCCAGGGTTAGCGGTGCTCGCGAGTCTGACTGTCACCCCTGTTATCCGTCATCATGTGACAGAGGCTCAGCATGCAGACCCGGAGTTGCCCCGGAGTTTGGCCACGGCTGATGGAGAGCTCGGCGAGGATGGTGCCGTGAGGTTCCGTGGTAGGCTGTACGTCCCCGCTGAGAAGCAGGTTCATCGTGCGGTGTTGCGCGAGGCTCATGAGAGTAGGTACACTGTACACCCGGGTGCAACAAAGATGTATCGAAACTTGCGGAGGCAGTTCTTGTGGCCTGGCATGAAGAGAGATGTTGTTGAGTTCGTGGCCAGGTGCATGACATGTCAGCAGGTGAAGACGGAGCATCAGCGACCTGGAGGTACTCTTCAGCCCTTGGATGTTCCCGCGTGGAAATGGGACCATGTGACCACGGATTTTGTGGTGGGATTGTCGAGGACTCCGAGTGGGCAGGATAGCATTTGGTTGCTGGTGGATAGGCTGACGAAAGTGGCTCGGTTGTTACCGATCAAAGTCAGCTGGAGTGTGCCAAAGTTGGCTCCTCTTTATGTGGAGCGGATCGTGCCTTTGCATGAGATTCCTATTTCCATTGTATCCGATCGAGATCCGCGTTTCACATTTGGTTTCTGGAGGAGTTTTCAGAGGGCTCTAGGCACCGAGTTAGCTTTTAGCTCGGCATATCATCCTCAGTCGGACGGTCAGTTAGAGAGGACCATCCAGACTTTGGAGGACATGTTGAGGTCGTGTTGCCTGAAGTGGCAGGGGAGTTGGTTTCACCACCTACCGTTGGTGGAGTTTGCCTACAGCAACAGCTATCATTCGAGCATTGGCATGGCTCCTTATGAGGCGTTGTATGGGTGCCTGTGACGGACTCCACTGGATTGGTTCGAGGTTGGTGAGTGTGTTTTGACAGGACCGAAGTTGGTGCAGTAGTGTGTGAATGTCGTGCACCTGGTTCGTCAGAACATATTGGCAGTCCAGAGTTGGCAGAAGAGTTATGCTGACCGGAGGAGGCAACCTCTCACTTTCACCGTTGGCGATTGTGTGTTCTTGAGAGTTTCTCCGATGAAGGGGGTGATGCGCTTTGGACGGCGTGGGAAGCTGAGTCCCCGCTATGTCGGTCCTTTCCTTATTGTGGAGCGCATCGGTGAGGTTGCTTATCAGTTGCAGTTACCCCCGGAGTTGGCGTCGGTGCATGACGTGTTCCACGTCTCTATGTTGCGGAAGTATATGTCCGATGACTCTTATGAGCTTGAGGATTCTGTTTGGCCTGAGGTGACTCCAGATCTTTTTCTCCCAGAGTTTCCCGTCCGCATTGAGGATAGGCGAGAGCAGCGCCTGCGGAATAAGGTCATCCCCTTGGTTAAGGTGGTGTGGCAGCGGCACTCTGGTGGTGAGGCTTCTTGGGAGCTTGAGGACGAGATGCGTCAGCAGTTCCCTTACCTGTTCAAGTGAGTTCCCTCTTCTTCCCCCTGAGCTTTGTTCTTAAATTTCGAGGACGAAATTTGTTTAAGGGGGGAGTGCTGTAATATCGCAGACCCTTCGGATCCTTTCTTTTTGGGTCCCGGATCTACTTTTTAGGAGTGTCCAGCTTCGTTGTGTTTGAAATTTAATTTTGGACATCTTTCGTGTTCGGATCGGCGTGATCCGGAGTTGTTTCGGAGGCCCGGAGCGTGTCTGCGGCTTTTCCGCGCGTTTTTCTGATTTCCGGTCGTGTTTTCGGCTCTTTTCTTCGGAACTCCGTAGCGGGTGAACTGGGTCATTCACCTGGGCGAGAGTGATACCGTTGTGATCGGTGCATTCCGAGGATCGCAGAAACGTGATTTTTTATTTTTCGGTATTTTCTGGAATTTTTGGATTTCCTATAAATATCACAACCCTTTTCTCTCTCCCCCACCTTTTCTTCTTCTTCTTCCTTTTTCCTTCTTCCTCCCCACCGTGAGCGCTCCCTCCCTCTCTCTTCGACCGATGACGACTGCGGCGGCGTCCCCTCCGGCTGCAGACGGCGCAGGGCGACAGCGTGACGACGTGGGCGACGGCAAGGCGATCGTGGCGGCGTAAAGCTTGTGGGGAATCATGAAGGAGCGAGGGTTTCGCGGCGTTCTTCACAGTTTGTGGACGATCTGGCGCGCCTCAAGGCGAGATCGAGGTAGGGTGACGTTCCTTAGCTCTCCGCGTTCCATTCCCGTGATTTCTAGCCCGATGTGAGGCCGAGAGGGGTCGTTTCCATGTCGGGAGCGTAAAACCATGATTTGGGGAGAGCTCGCCCGATCTATGATTTTAGGCCATGATTCGGCGTTTTGATGGCTTAGAAGCATGTTAGGGGTCCCGGGGGAGCTTTCCCCTTGTTTTTCCCCTCTCCCATGGAGGTATGGGGGTGTGGTTGGAATTTTTGAGATTTTTTCGCCGTTCCGCAGTCGGGACAGTGTGGCGGTCGTTTCAGTGACCGCCACAGTGTGTGACGCCCCAGAGTGTGTGCGTCACAGTCTACTGTTTTGTTGGCAGGGTGGTCCGTGGGCCTGACGGTCATACGATAGACCGCCAGTGGGTGTGACGCCCTCAGGTTAGACCGTCAGAGTGACGATCCGACCGTTGGTTTCCGACCGTTGCTTTTTGACCGTTGGGGGTCGTGGGTCTCTGACGCACCCAGGGTGGGGCGTCAGAGTGCTGTGACGCCCCTAGGTAGGAGCGTCAAAGTTGACGTGTCCTTCTCCCTAACGCGCATGGGTAGGAGCGTTAGAGAGTGTGACGCCCCGAGCGGTGTGCGTCACAATCTGCTTTGTTCCGTGGCCTAACGCACCAGCGGTGATCCGTTAGAGCCTGTGACGCCCCGAGTGGTGTGCGTCATAGTCGGTTTCTCCTCGCTTTCTGACGCACCAGGGTTGGCACATCAGAGATTGTGACGCACCAGCGTTGGCGCATCACAGTGTTGTTTTACACCGAGTGTCTGGCGCGCCTGAGTTAGACCGTCAGATGGTTGTGGCGCTCTAGCGTTGGACCGCCAGAGCCTGTGGCGCACCAGTGTTGGTCCGTCAGGCTCTGGACTGCTCCGGGTGGTTCGCAGTCCCATTTCTTCTCCGACCGTGGTCACCGTGTGACGGTGTGGGTACGAGGAGCGTTCCTCGTACTTGGTTCGGATTGGACATTATTTTCCGTTGACTTGAGAGTCTACTCCTTCAGTGACCCTCCAGTAGTCGTAGCCTACTTACACATTTAGTGGTCCCACTAGGGAGTGGTGGAGAGGCTACCCTGAGGATTATTTTTAGATTGGTTTTCGTCGGGCCCCACGTCTATCAGCCAGAGTCTGGCTGAGAGAAAAACTAGTCAGAGGGCCAGACCAGAGACGCACAGTCTGTGTGTGCACACGTGGTTGGGGGCGGCTGGACCCGCGCTGACGAGCGTGACCCCAGCTAGTCACTTGCTTTGTGGTTACTTGTACGGTGTCCTTACCTCCGTCGGGGGCTATCGTGCCAGGCGGACACCTACGGTGCGGTGTAAGACGTCAGGGGACGCTATCGACTGTGCTTCTAGTGGGAGGTACTCCTGTCGAGTCGGGAGTGACAGACTGTCAATCTTTGTGACTTCGACCTTCGGGTTTTTTGGTCGTGTCCGGTTGTTCCGCCGTGGCGCGTGTGTCGGTTCTCGTGCCGTGAGACCGGTGTTTGTAGTTGCAGGGCATTCACTTCTGAGGTACTCACTTCCTGCTAGCGTAGCGGTTTTCCATTTTACAAGGTAGGGTTCGAGTGATCACTACTGAGTCTTGTTCTGAGACTCATTCCCTGCGTGTTTTCACCGTGTTTCAGGTGAGGCGCGGCTTCAGAGGGGCGCGTCTGAGGCTCAGCGTGGTTCAGGTGCCCAGCGTGAGTGCCAGAGGTCAGAGCCGGGGTATACCCCGTGTAGTTGTACTTTTCTTTCTTGTCTCTGTACTAGTTGTGGACTACTGTTGTTTATCTTGTTATATCTTGTGGACCATGTATCATGTAAAATGTTAATTTATTTCTTGCTTAATCATATAATTGTTTAATTTCTACAATTATGTGTGATACTTGTGTAGTCTCCACACCATCCTTCTAACCCTTCCGAGTCTTCGGGCTCGTGGGTGGCGGTTCGAGTCTCGGGTTATCGAGCCTTCCCGATAATTGGATTCTCGGGTCGTTACAGCGGCGGGTGGCGCCAAAAACTAAAAAACCCATTTTAATAATGTCACAGTTCATGGCACATCATCGGAAAGACAAGCGACCTACGATGTGACCCGTAAACCAAGAAGTTTCAACAAATACTACATCATCTGCTACATCGCCAGCAAGCGACAAGTGACCTACAATGGGGGAAGGATCCACTTACATTTGCACCTTGCATGCTCTTGGAGACGCAGCGTCTACATTGGAAAATCCAAGTCACAGCTCTAACAGGCAACAATTTTATCAACATGACAGGCGCTCCCAGTTCCCACTTTGCCTTGTCTACCAATGATAAGTGATCAGATCAACAGTTGTTCCAGTGGTTAATTTTGTTGTATCTCAACTTTTTGAGTCTAGATTCCACATTTCAGGTTTCAGACCATAGTACTATAGCCGACATGCTGTCTAATGTGTTTACATTGCATGATTAAAATGGATGATTATCTAGTAGTCGAGTTTTCTCATTAGCCCAATTAAATGAGACTTGTATTTAACTGGTATCACTCATATCCATTCGGCATTTTATCTTCTTTTCGTTAGGGTCAATATTGATCATCCATCTTGTTACACAACACTTAAAATTTGTAGGAGGGAGACCAAGCTGCCGAGCTTAGTGGGATGAAGTAGAGTTCCCCATCAACGAGCCGAGCGATGGAGCAGAGCTTGTCTGCACAGACAAAGAAGTTCTCGAAGGGGAGTGAGGTGTCCTCGGAGAACTCTTCAACACTCGAATCAGGTCAAAAAAAGTGGAAGTATTCATTGAGAGAGTGCAAGTTTACATACCTGGTGGGGATGTCCTAGAGTATCTTTTATAGGCTCTTGGGGTAACTATTGACCAAGTCATTGCCTCCTTGACACACATTGGGTTGGCTAAGGTGAGATCATAGGCGGATTGGGATAGGTGCAGAGGCCTATGCTTCTTTGGAAATCAAAAAAAGAATATCTCACATGATACAACACCTGTTATCGGGTAGGATTTGACTTGGAGCGGGAACCACAATTGTGGGGACAGAGATCTCCTTGAGGGGTTGTGAAGGACTATCATGATGGTGCCGAGAGTCGAGGGGAGAGCAATTATTAAATGAGAGCCATGACGGCGAAATGAGCATGGTGCATGACCCATGCTTATCCCTACATTTAGGAGTACGATTGGTCACCACTGCGATCGAGGCTATGTGTGGGCTAGAATTTCCCCATGAGGTGGCGCAACATGCACCGAGGGTCCCCTCGAGGAAGGTAACGGCTGGTCCTGACGCTAGGCTACCTAACACTCGAGCCATAAGCATGTTGGGAGGCAAAGTGTAAACCAAATCCCATATGTTTAGCAGTCGAGAGATGCATGCCCTCATCACTTGCCCCCTAGCCCTGGCGTGATGAGCGACATGCATGGGGATCGGGCCAAGGCTGATTAGTTGACTCAATTTTTAAAGAATATAAATATGTTGGCATTCTCTTTCATAATGACCATTTGTGCCCACTCGAGACATGGAGGCCTTGCTTGCTGGCTATATATGAGAGAGCCTGAGGCTTGGTATCTGCATTTGTACATCGGTAATCCAAGGGTCTTATTCTGTTGGTGAATCATAGATGAGATATGTCTTCGTGCTCTTCAGATTCTTCTTCTGCATATAGAAAGGATACAAGGATAATGGCTCACTGGCTTTGCTGAGATATGGGTAGCAGTGACGAGGATGTGGTGGAGGTCTTTCCTCTGACGGGGGTGGATGAGGACCATGAGGTTTCTACGTTGAAGGGTCAGGTAAGTGACGTAGACATGGGTGACATGGAGAGAGGGTCCCAGGCCGATGAGGCCTTTGAGGACAAGGGACTCTAAGACGTAGCGAGGAGTGAATCCAGACAGAGGTTTAAGATGTTTTCTCCTAGTGAGTGGTAGGGACACCGGGCCCACTACAGGGCTCACTACTCTGAGCCGACGCCGCACTGCCCCGACACCGAGCTTGTGGCTTGGAGACTCACTCGAAGACTCAGCGTCCTTCAGCCACCCACAAAGAGAAAGAAGAGTCACGAGATGAACTTTTACCTCCGACCTTCAGCCACCCAACAAACAGAAACCAACCAGACCTTCCGCCGACGGGGCGTTAAACCGACTAAACCTTCCGCCGGCGGGGCGTTAAACTGACTAGACCTTCTGCCGGCGGGGTGTTAAACCAACTAGACCTTCCGCCGACGGGGCGTTAAACCGACAAAGGCCTCCCAGATCCTGGCTCATGTAGCCTCCTTCCCAAAATTCGGCCCTCGTGGCCTGCTTATCTCTGGCTCTCGCAGCTTGCTTCCCTTTGGCCTTTGTGGCCTGCTTCCCAATGTTGGCTCTCGTAGCCTGCTCCCTGTGGACGCACTTTTTGCTCGTCGGCCCGTCGCCGGGACGTTGGTTGGTTTATTAAGTGCGTGGACGTGCCAGTCACTGAAGTGACAATTTATTCGGGCTCCGAAGAACCCGTGGTGCGCTCGATCTGACTTCGTCAGACGATTGTGTGGTTCGTGTCGGGACCAAATCCCGTCGCGCCGTAAAGGTCACGACATCATTTACATCCCCCATACGAGGGAACACCCTTGATTAATTACCGAAATTAGGGGCCCTGCGGCCGAAAGGAATGATACTAACTGCGCAAGGTAGAAGCAGGAACAAGTCACACCAAAGTCCGCATCAAGGTACGAGCCATTTGCCATGCCGGTCCTCGGTGGACCTTTTCATATTCGGACACGGGTCCGTGATAGAAACGTGACGGAAAACTGGGGTGATAAATGAATCCGATCTGATCAGAATGTCGGCCCAAGACTGGGTCGGGGCACGGTCATGTCAGGACGAATCCCAAGACTCGGGCCCGGCCTGCGAGGGCGGCATTATTGTCCCTTTTCGTATCGGGTCACGGAGAGAGATGGGGCTACAATGTGGGCCCTAGGATCTTTTATCTGAGATTTTCTTAATTATATGCTCCTATCTTTCCTCTGCTGCTTATTATTTCTTTATGCGTTTGTCCCAGATGGTTTCCCCTTTTTGTTATTATTATTATTATTTCCTCCCCTCTTCCTTTTTTATCACTATTACACATCTTTGTTTGTTTCCTATATACACTCGAATTTCTTTAATCGTTATGATTTTTTTATTAATTTATTTGCTATCATTATTATTACTGCCAATGTCATCATTACATGTTATGTGTTTGTGTTTTCCAGAGAGAGAGAGGGCCGCTGAGGAGTGTACCGGCCAGGGACATGGAGGGGCGTACCGTTGAGGGCATCCCAAGGTGTGCCGGTGAAGGGAGAGGAGGATGTGCCGGGGACGCCGCCAAAGGGCGTACCGGTGAAGGAGGGATGGGCGCGCCGGCGAAGGGTGCTGGAGGTGTACCGGTGAGGGCGCCAAAGGGCGTACCGGTGAAGGAGGGAATCGGTGCGCCGGCTGTTGACACCCGTTTTTAGCCCACGAGTTGAGTCATTTCTCTTATTCATCATTTTGATGTCCCGAATTACCCATTATTTTGGAGCCTTTCTTGGATGGATTTCGAGCCCATTTCATTATTCCATTCCTTTTGAACCTTGGAGATCATTATTTCATAGAGCCCTGGAGCCTATCTTGTCACCTTCCGGCCTTCAAAGTCGCCTTACGGCCCATTTAGGCCGGCTTCCCTTAAGCATTCAGCCCCCTTTCATTGCGTAGTCTTGAAACTATCCTTTTTCACCCCCTTCCTTTCCTCTTTTCAAAATGTGTCCTTCACAAAAGTTGTTCATCTTTTAAATCCCTACAATTCCTTCTTCTACGTCATTGGCCAGTTCTGCACCGATTTCAAGTTATTTACATTTTTTCGGCAGACTGCACTGTTCACCTATGTCCCGATATTTTCTCTCTCTGTTCTAGCCCCACTTTCTCTCTCTTCCGATCATTTTCTCATCTTACTTTCTTCATAAAAGTTGTTCATTTTTGAGTTATCTATAATTTTGTCTTCTACCACTTTTGCTAATTCTGCACCGTTTGGGAGATATAATCCAATTTCCAAAGTCACGCAAAGTCTACCTTAAACGGTCGTGTTAATGGCCGTTCATTGTTGTAAACGGTCGGTTGACGACCGTTTAACCCTTAACGGTCAGTCGTCCGACCGTTTATCCAATAAGAGTCTAGCCTGCTCTGGACTCCATCTCCACGAACCTGCGCGATGTGGCTATCTTGCGGCGGCCATAACTTCTAGAATACTTATCCAAATTGATCCCCGTTCTTTCCTACTTCTAGCCCTTTGTATTATCTTTACTTTGGTTCATAAAAATCAAAATTTGATGGGCTATATCTCCTGGAATCTTGGCCGCAATATCAGGTTTTTCTGCTTTTCGTGCAACCAAAAAACCCTGCAGATTAGGTTCCAGAGGCTTCTTCCAAGAGCCATAACTTCCACAATCTTCAACCAAAAAGAGTCTTGTTTGTTCCTACGCCTTATCTTGACTATTATCTCGAGAATGATCCAGAGATGTCGAGATTTGGTGGACTCTATCTTCTGGAATCGTGGGAGAAAGTTGGGGGTTTCACCACTTTTTCTATATAAACCTGCCCAGATTTCCTGTGCGACGGGGGCGTGTTTTCAAGGCGACGGCGAAGCCATGCCGAATTTTCTTCATCCTCCTTCGACCCTAGCCTGAAGAGGGAAGTATAATCTTCGTTTTGGTTCTTTATTTGCTCGATTTCATCATCGTTTGCCCTCCTAACTTTGCCCCTACTTTTGGCAAATCATCATAGTTTGCTGATTTTCTGCTACAACTTCGCGACGGGGGCCTGTTCATCAAGCCGGTGTGGAGTCATGCTTCATCCTTTTCGTCCTCCCTCAACTCCATCTTGAAGAGATTTCTTGCGACGGGGGCATGTTTGCGTCACCGGTGCGAGGCCGTGGGGCACTCTTTATCCTCCCTTTCAACTCCAGGCTCTAGAGGGAAGTATAATCTTTGTGTTCCTTGGTTTTGGGCTCATTATTTCATCATCTTCATGCATATTTTGTCCATGAGTTTTGCTTGTTCAGTCTGTTTCCATACTTAGTCATTTTCTCCCATGTTCTGCACCCCTCTATTTTCTTATGTTTTCCACCCCATTTTTCACTGGTCTCTTCCCCGTTTTAAACTCTCCTTTCTACCCTAGTTTCACCACAACACTCCCACCTTTCCATAGCATCCACTCTTTCCTCTTTTGGTGTTCTATCTTGTGAGATATTCATCATTCTTTGAGCCCATTTTGTGCACTGTTCTGAATTTTCTGCACAGTCCATATTTTTTACCAAATCTCCGGTGTCATAACTTTCTATCCCGACCTCCTTTTTGAGTGATTCTTGTTCCTACTTCTTTACAACACTCAAGTCTTCTGTCATCTCAAATTTCTTTTTATTTGGACATCGTTTGCCCTACTGTTTGCATCAGTCTTTGCACCCACTTTACACTATTTGCACAGTTTTTCTTGTGGCATGCACTATTGCATCTTGTTTATCTATGTTCATCATGGCATATTAAATCAATTTCTTCATGTTAATCTCATCCAATATACACACCTATTGTTTGCACCCTTCCATAGGGGTTAAAAACTCTCCCCCGGTAAGTTTGCCCTCAATCTTTCATGCTACTTTATGCACTTGGGCAGATTTCTACACTTAGCATTTTCTAATGGGTTTTGCCTCTTGTTTTATGTTTGTTTCGCAGGAAAGCATAGAAAGTGAGGCCCTTACCTTCTAGCCGGCTGGAAGGCAAGGAGAGGTAATCCACATAGTCCCCGCATCTTGATATTGAGCGTGATCATCCTCTTTTTCCAAGGTACACAACGCACTTAGTATTTTATATTCTTTTGGCGTTGTCATTCCTTGGTGGCGATCACGGCATTCTTTTACATCTTTTATCACTTTTGTCTTGTTGTATGATCATGCTACCATGTTTACATAGTCACATGTTCATGATGTTCACTTGATATGCACATTATGTTATCACTTATGCACATATGCTTGCCTATGTGACTTGTGACACCACGCTACATATTTTCCACATCTACACCCTTTTTTGGCGATCACGGTGGGACATCTAGTGCCCATCACTTGTCTCATGCTTTGCTATGATTTCGGTGTATATGTCCATGTTTGGATAGCGTTTAATGCTCATAATGTTCACTTTGTTTGCATCCATATTTTTATGTTCACATATGTTCATTATATCTTGATTTGTTAGATTTAGGCTAGAAATTGCATGCACTCCGGTGCACATAGGGTCATGCATATTGCCATATTGTAGTTGCATTCCCTCTCGGTAAGTGATCCTCTCGCTCCCATATTCCTTGGACTCGACTAGGTGATCTTATCCGAGACCTCCATAAGTCCCCGCGAGCCGTGGATTCCCACACGGACGCCGGGCCGGTTGTACCTTTTCACCCCATAGGCTTGCATGTACATACGTTGTGAAGGAGTTAACCCTAGTCAACCTAAAGTTTGGACCTTATTCTCTATAGGATACCTATCTTGAGGGAATTAATCTTAATTTGAAAATATTTAAAGGCCCACTCAAAACTTTGACAATAAAATACTTCCCATCATATTAACTTGTTTGACTTGGGTGAAACCCTTCATATTGTTTGTGTTGTGTGGGCTTGTCCAAGCCCACTTGTGTTATTTTGTGTTGCATCCCCCATCATCCATATAGGTTTTATTGTTAGGCCCATTTAGGGTAGTCCATTTTGTGTGTCCATTTGTCTAGTCTCATTGTCCTAGGTTTCTTTTTCTTTTTCTTTTCTTTTTCTTTGCATTATTGAGTCAGTCCCCCTCCTTTGAGCCCTTACTTCCCTCATTGTATTTCCCTGATTTTCCTGTATAAAGTCTCCATTTTTTCTCATGGAGCGCCGTTTTTCTCCCATATATTACCCTTCTTCTTCCCCATCTTCTTATTCCCGTGTAGATTCCTCTTCCCACGCGGGCACATCTCCTCGTGGCCCTTCCGACCCGCAAGCAAATCATGTGACCCACTTATCATTTGTCGCCCGCCAAACGGCCCCAGTCCAGGCCCAAAAGTTCATTGCTAATCTTAATGGGCCTTATTCTGATAACGGGCCTCCCTCTTCTACTCTTAGTGGGGCCCCTTCCTTTAACGGGCCCTCTTATTCTCTTAATGGGCCCCATGTTGCTGCTGGCCCAATCGGTCCTTATTCTCATGTTCATGATTTTTCTAGGCCCATGTATCATGCCACTCCTGGAATGGGCTTCCCCTCTTCTCAATCTAGATCCCTTTATCCAGCCCAATACCATAATGCTAGTCCAAATTCACACTCTCTTGCTCAGGCTAGCTTGCATCCTTCTCAGTCTCTCCCCATCAAGGAGATGATTGCTCAAACTCAGCGCAAGCTTGATGAAACCGAATTGATCCCCAAACTTCTTTGAGTGTCCCATTCGCATTCCAAGGTCTTCAACTTTCACCGCGTTCACAAATTCCTACTTATCGTTGCTATGGGGGAGCCGGTGACCCTTATGTGCACTTGAAGGAGTTTCTTTGTGAGTCGGCCCAATTCCGACATGACCAATGCTTGATGGCTTATTTGTTTGGTCTATCTCTAGAGGGCTCGGCTCGGGATTGGTTCTTTACATTGCCGCAAGACCAAGTGGTAAATTTTCAAGCCGTTCAACAGAAATTTGTTCAGCAGTATCAAGACCAGGTTGGGCCCAAGTATTCTATAGTTGATCTGGCCCATGAGAAGATGAAGCCTGACGAGGAGTTCTCTACCTTCGCCGACCGCTAGCGTCACCTAGCTGCGCAAGTCCCAGGGCATATTCCGGAGGGAGAGCAAATCAAAATGATCATTTCTAATGCAACGTCCGAGTATCGGTTCATCTTAGCCTTGAATGACATCACCTCCTGGCAACAGCTTTATAGCCGAGCCCGCTTCATCCACCAACAACTTTTGGGTTCCCTTGACCTCGAGTCCTCTCCACCTTCTACGCCCACATACGCCTCTTATCCATCACCTTCCCTGAGTCAGCCCTCCACCACATATCCTTCCATGAGTCGGCCTTCCGCTCCCCCACACCCATATACCTCCACATATCAACCCTCCATGAGTCAGCCTTCTGCCTCTTCATACCCGCATGAACCCCCACCTCCGGTCAAGGAAACACCACACCCCGAGCAGGTGGATGCCATCTATATACCCCCTCATCCTGCTCCGCATATGCCTTCACCAAATCCTTCCCTTAGCCATGCGCCATTGCCTACGCAACCTCTGCTTCCATCCCCGCAACCTTCTCTATCACCTTCCCATATCCCTCGGCATCCCCCTAGCCCGAAGCAGGCTCCTCCTCGCTCTCCATTGCCATATTATTTTATCGACATTTTCAGGGCTTTAATGGCCACTCACGCGTTGTCGCTCCCTCCGGTTGTGCCTTGTCGACCAGCGGTTGGGAATATACTTCAGTTCTGTGAATTTCACAGCCAGCAGGGGCATTTAGTTGAGGATTGCCCCGAGTTCCAGGATTATCTTTATGATCTAGAAGCGAAGAAGAGGATTGATTGGAGTGCTATTCATGAGGTCATTCTATATCTCCACAATAAGCAGCAACAACAGGAAGCGTCGCCTAAGCAGCCGTCTCCATCTCAAGGCCAGGGGCACCGCTGTGATTTTACGTTTACCATAGCGCCCGCTCCGTTATCTACCCCCTTATCCACTTCCCTGCCTATGCCATCGCCTACCCCGTTACCACCTCCATCTCCACCTACCTCATCACCTTTGCCATCTCCTACCCCATCTCCGCAACCTCTGCCTACCCAATCTCTTCCTCAGGCTGGTGCCTCCACTTCCACCGCCACTACTCCTACCCCCAACGCCGCTCGGCGTGTCGTATCAATACGCCGACGTTGGGTCCTACAACCTTCCATTTCCCCTTCATCTCCTTCCTCACCCTCTCCATTTCCACCACCTCCACTACCTCCATTGCCCGCATCGCCCTCTCCATCATCTCCACTACCCCTACAGCCATCACCACCGCCCTCACTACCTCCTCTCCTAGAGACCCCTATTCCATCACTTCCACCATCTTCACCGCTTTTGCCACCCCCTGTGCCATTGTTGCCCGAGCCTGAGCAAGCTATACCTACACCTCCACCTTCGCCTTTACCCCCTCCTATGCCTCCACATTTGCCTTTACCCCAACTTACGCCTTCCGAGCCTTTACCCACACCTTCCAAGCCTATTACCTCCACTTCTCCATCCCCTTCCACCCCACGGAGCGGGTGTGCGTTATCTTTGGTGCCCCTTGGGTCTGGTCCCCAGGGAGATAATGAGCCGAGCAAGGTTTCGATTATGCTTTTCAAGATTCAAGATGTCATTTGCCGCATGCCAATCTGGGTCCTAGTCCCTGGTTATTTTAGGGATAAAGAGCCTGCATTTTCAGAAATGTTTGCAAAGAAGAGATCCCTTGCACTAGTGCCAGTTTCTTCACAAGCAAGGCCGGTGGCAATCTCACTGCTCACCGGAGGATTCACTATCGATATTGTTATTTCTCCTCGCTCCATGGCTATTCAGTTCACTGGCCAAGAGGGGTTCTCTACCCAGATGGTGCTCACTCATGCGGCCGCCAAGAGCCTGATGAATTCTATATGCAAGGGGCAGTTGGCCGTGTTTTCTACATTCTCTAAGGACATTATGCATCTGTTATGCAATCTCCCTCGGTTTATTGGTATGTCGGCCACGTCAACGCCGCACATTACTCCCCCTCAGTTCTGTCCTGCTTTTCTGGTAAGGGAGTTATGCTTCGTGCCCAGTTGCCGAATCTCCATGTTCTAGTGCCAAGAGATAAGACTCCATGGTTCCATGATACTCATCATCCTGAGGAGTCAGTTGCTCAAGAATGTCCACAGCATGTTAGCACCGTGAGTCTAGGGGCAACCGCCCCGATGAAGCTGCATATTCATAACCAGGCTAGGCCGTCTGCCAGGTGGGCCCATTATTTAAGAAAGTATTGCAAGACAAGAAGCCCGAAGGCCCGAGTCCGCGCCAGGCGGAGTTGTTTCAAGAAGATTTCTACCAAGAAGAGGTGGCGACATAAGTATAAAGGCCGTCAGTTGTGCATTCGAGGGTCCACTTCCTCCTCTCCTTCCTCCATCCATTCATCTTTTCTTTTGCTCAGTTCTTATCCTTGGGTGGTGTACCTTCCACCACCTGACTATATTTCTACCATCTTCTCCTGTCCTCACCATTCTAGGTCTCTGCCTATGTCCTCCTCTTCCCCTGAGCCAGGGGCATCTTCTAGTTTTTCTCCCCGGATACATCCGGATTCTACTTCTCATCCTTTTCCCCCGACCCTATTGGGGATTCCTTGCGCTCGTTCCCCGACCTTGTCGAGTGGTTTTTCTGATCATTCCCCAACTTTGTTAGGTGGTTTTCATTTCTTATCCCCAACCTGGTCGGGTGTTTATGCTTCTTCTTCCCCGCCTCTGTCGGGTGATCGCTACTCTCCTTCTCCGACCATGTTGGATGATTCTTCTCCTCCTCTTTCTTCTCACTCCTCTTCACCCTTTCAGGGTCACCACCCTTTTTCTTGCTATTTTTTGAGGCTTTAGCCCGCCTTGATCTCAGTTAATCCTTATTTATTATGTATCTGGTTCCTTATTATCAGGGCCTCAGTGCCTTAACGAGGGAGTTCTAGCCCTCGTCTCTCTTCCTTTTTATCCCTTCTTCGTCCAGTATGATGTCTGCCACTCCTCTATGTCGAGGAATCCAATCCTTTACTATCCTTTCATCCTTTATCCTGACAAGCAAGGAAAACAAAGTTCGTGCTCCTCAAAGCTCGATGATCGAGATCGCTTCAGGATGCTGGTTTCCACGGCATGGATTTGCAAAGGTATCTTTGTTTTGGGTAAGAAACGTGCTTTCATTTCCATTATTTCTATTATTTCTACACATAATTTCTTAACATGATTGAGTGGCTTTAGGAGTCTTTGTTTAATTAGATCTTAACTTTGTGTCAAATAAAAAAGGTTATTTTCTGCAGCATCCTTAGGCTGGTAATAGCTCCGCGCTGGGGGTCTAGTTTCTTTCCCCGATTGTTGAGGGTGACCTTTAGGTATGGGTTTTTCACACACTACATGGCAAGCTATAGCCGATCTCTTTGAGGCGCACCGTTGCTGCTTTGGCCATACTTTGGGTATGCACAAAGGTCTTTTCTTTTCTCTGCTCGGCCAAGTGCAGGGGCAAGAGATGGATGGATAAGATGACCAACCTAGACACTCCTCAATACGAGAGAGGTCTCAAATAGGGGCAGTATTGACCCTCAAAAGTGAGCTTTCATACTATATCTCGCCAATAAGGGCTACCAAAATGAGAAAATGAATCAATGCAAAATTATGAATCAAAGGCATGCAAGAGTGGCAGTACAGTTCCCCGCGGGACGTCATGAGCCCGGTCGCATGCGTGCCTAATAAATATGAGTCTAAAAATCGAAGACACAAAGCCCCGGCGCAACAGACCTACTCTTTAAGGGGTAATGCCCTGGAAGGAAGTCAAGTCTAGATATCTCCCATCCTGCACGAAGCTTGTCTCCAATTTTTCTTCTACTTTTCCCTCTTAGGCTAGGTTGTATCCCGGGTATGGCCTTAGTAGGGGCACCGTTCTTTAGAAGCGGTTGGTTGTGACTAGCCACCCTCATATGCACGCCCTGCTTAAGGGAGGCCTTTAATGAGTGGGGTCGGAACGACGATCCCTGGCCAGTAGTTTGAGCTCGTCTTTAGGTACTGCGGATTACTATGTCAAAATTAAAAAATCCAAAAAAATCAAATATTATCAAAAATCCAAAAAAATCAAATACCTCACAATTTTAAAAAAAAATTCAAATATTTCAAAAAACCTAAAAAATCAAATACTTCAAAAAATCCAGAAAAATGAAATACTATTGAAAATTTCAAAAAAAAATAAAAAAGTTTACAAAAATCCAAAAAATGTGTCTTTTTCATACATTTGCATTTGTTTTAAGGACAGATACGTAATCTGTTTGTTAAGTGTGCAGGTTGCAAGTACTCATGCATTCCTTGCTATATCTTTGGGCTCTGCCTCCTGTCCGCATCTTTGATCTATTCTCTCCTTCAATCTTATCTCTCGATCTGTTCCGAAGCTCATGTCCTTCTCAGCTATTGTTTGCAATGATCATATCTTTATGAGAGGGCTTTGCCTCACGATTATGAACTTGACGGTTCTGCTTCATTCTGATCTTGGGTTTTGATTGAAGGGCGTATTTATTTATGTCTTTTGTCCCGCCGTGTCCTTGTCACATGTTTATGTCCCACCGTGTTGTCCCACACATGTTGTTTTATCTCTCACCGAGTGTTGTTAGTTGTCTTGCACATGTTGTTAGTCACCCCTTTATGTCCCATGTTCTTGTCCCAACCGTGTGTTGTCCCACCGCGTTGTTGTCTTGTCACACCGTGTTTATGCATGCATGTTGTTCGTTCATGCCATTGCATATGTGCTCGTGTGCCTTTGTTATGTTATGTTGCATTGTCTCCCATTTCATTTGACCGTTATGTTATGTCGTGTTGTTTGTCGTTCAGTTGATAGTTATGTTATTTTGTCTATGTTTACACTTGCTTGTTTATCATATTTGTCTTATATATGAAAAAAAATCAGAAAATAAAAATAAAAAAATGCCGTTTCGCGTGCACAGGTAAGTCAGGTATAGCCTTCTATCCCTACTCATTGTTGCATTACTATATGGTATCTGTATTGTTATATTATCTCGAGAACCGGCTGGTCATTCATGTGTTCCAGGATCTGACGTTCCCCTCTAACAAAAACGATGATGATCTAGGTGCACATGTTTAATCATCGGATAGGCCGTTAGGTTGGGAAAATTAGGGGATGATGGTTCTATCACGCACGCCGTGGTTGCGGATAGTGTCTTGACCCTGATCGTTCCAATCTAGCAATACTATTCTCGAGTACTTTCTATTTTATGATTTCTTTGCATTCGTTTTGATGATTTCTTTATTTTAGCCCAGCATGCATCATGTCATATTTTGAGCATTAACGTCTCGTGATCCATTCAAGGTTTCTCCTCAATAATGGTTAGTTGCACTTCATGTCTCTTGGATAAGAGATCTTTATTCCACTCTGAATTTGAAGGATTTCTCTGATCTTTTCGCTTGGTCTGGTTGGCCAGTGTGATTCCTGTCTGGATTTTATCTCAGTTATATTTCTCTTGCTTTTTACGTTGTGCTCCTTTCCGACCCCCTCATTATCTGTGGATTGTGTCCCCGATGAGCCTGGTCGTGCTTCCTTTTTTCCTATTAGTTTAGTTCTCCAGACATGTCTCATTCTTGTCATCCAGTCTTGGTGGTTAGTTCGGCGATTTCAGGAGAATTCCTGTCGCTTGTTGGTTAAAACGGGTGTCTTTTGCCTTGATGGCCACTTATCAGTTCTCTCCGCTTCATCTCTGCTTCATCTCCATTTCACGTCGTTGTCGCTTTCGCTCCATCTCCTTTCCATTTCGCCTCCGCATCACTTTCGCTCATTCCCTTGCAAAGCAGACATCAAGGAGGGGCATCTGTTGACACCCGTTTTTAGCCCACGAGTTGAGTCATTTCTCTTATTCATCATTTTGATGCCCCGAATTACCCATTATTTTGGAGCCTTTCTTGGATAGATTTCGAGCCCATTTCATTATTCCATTCCTTTTGAACCTTGGAGATCATTATTTCATAGAGCCCTAGAGCCTATCTTGTCACCTTCCGGCCTTCAAAGTCGCCTTACGGCCCATTTAGGCCGGCTTCCCTTAAGCATTCAGCCCCCTTTCGTTGCGTAGTCTAGAAAACTATCCTTTTTCACCCCCTTCCTTTCCTCTTTTCAAAATGTGTCCTTCACAAAAGTTGTTCATCTTTTAAATCCCTACAATTCCTTCTTCTACGTCATTGGCCAGTTCTGCACCGATTTCAAGTTATTTACATTTTTTTGGCAGACTGCACTGTTCACCTATGTCCCGGTATTTTCTCTCTCTGTTCTAGCCCCACTTTCTCTCTCTTCTGATCATTTTCTCATCTTACTTTCTTCATAAAAGTTGTTCATTTTTGAGTTATCTATAATTTTATCTTCTACCACTTTTGCTAATTCTGCACCGTTTGGGAGATATAATCCAATTTCCAAAGTCACGCAAAGTCTACCTTAAACGGTCGTGTTAATGGCCGTTCATTGTTGTAAACGGTCGGTTGACGACCGTTTAACCCTTAACGGTCAGTCGTCCGATCGTTTATCCAATAAGAGTCCAGCCTGCTCTGGACTCCATCTCCACGAACCTGCGCGATGTGGCTATCTTGCGGCGGCCATAACTTCTAGAATACTTATCCAAATTGATCCCCATTTTTTCCTACTTCTAGCCCTTTGTATTATCTTTACTTTGGTTCATAGAAATCAAAATTTGATGGGCTATATCTCCTGGAATCGTGGCCGCAATATCAGGTTTTTCTGCTTTTCATGCAACCAAAAAACCCTGCAGATTAGGTTCCAGAGGCTTCTTCCAAGAGCCATAACTTCCACAATCTTCAACCAAAAAGAGTCTTGTTTGTTCCTACGCCTTATCTTGACTATTATCTCGAGAATGATCCAGAGATCTCGAGATTTGGTGGACTCTATCTTCTGGAATCGTGGGAGAAAATTGGGGGTTTCACCACTTTTTCTATATAAACCTGCCCAGATTTCCTGTGCGACGGGGGCGTGTTTTCAAGGCGACGACGAATCCATGCCGAATTTTCTTCATCCTCCTTCGACCCTAGCCTGAAGAGGGAAGTATAAGCTTCGTTTTGGTTCTTTATTTGCTCGATTTCATCATCGTTTGCCCTCCTAACTTTGCCCCTACTTTTGGTAAATCATCACAGTTTGCTGATTTTCTGCTACAACTTCACGACGGGGGCCTGTTCATCAAGCCGGTGCGGAGTCATGCTTCATCCTTTTCGTCTCAACTCCATCTTGAAGAGATTTCTTGCGACGGGGGCATGTTTGCGTCGCCGGTGCGAGGCCGTGGGGCACTCTTTATCCTCCCTTTCAACTCCAGGCTCTAGAGGGAAGTATAATCTTTGTGTTCCTTGGTTTTGGGCTCATTATTTCATCATCTTCATGCATATTTTGTCCATGAGTTTTGCTTGTTCATTCTGTTTCCATACTTAGTCATTTTTCTCCCATGTTCTGCACCCCTCTATTTTCTTGTGTTTTCCACCCCATTTTTCACTGGTCTCTTCCCCGTTTTAAACTCTCCTTTCTACCCTAGTTTCACCACAACACTCCCACCTTTCCATAGCATCCACTCTTTCCTCTTTTGGTGTTCTATCTTGTGAGATATTCATCATTCTTTGAGCCCATTTTGTGCACTGTTCTGAATTTTCTGCACAGTCCATATTTTTTACCAAATCTCCGGTGTCATAACTTTCTGTCCCGACCTCCTTTTTGAGTGATTCTTGTTCCTACTTCTTTACAACACTCAAGTCTTCTGTCATCTCAAAAGTTTTTTTATTTGGACATCGTTTGCCCTACTGTTTGCATCAGTCTTTGCACCCACTTTACACTATTTGCACAATTTTTCTTGTGGCATGCACTTTTGCATCTTGTTTATCTATGTTCATCATGGCATATTAAATCAATTTCTTCATGTTAATCTCATCCAATATACACACCTATTGTTTGCACCCTTCCATAGGGGTTAAAAACCCTCCCCCGGTAAGTTTGCCCTCAATCTTTCATGCTACTTTATGCACTTGGGCAGATTTCTACACTTAGCATTTTCTAATGGGTTTTGCCTCTTGTTCTGTGTTTGTTTCGCAGGAAAGCATGGAAAGTGAGGCCCTTACCTTCTAGCCGGCTGGAAGGCAAGGAGAGGTAATCCACATAGTCCCCGCATCTTGATATTGAGCGCAATCATCCTCTTTTTCCAAGGTACACAACGCACTTAGTATTTTATATTCTTTTGGCGTTGTCATTCCTTGGTGGCGATCACGGCATTCTTTTACATCTTTTATCACTTTTGTCTTGTTGTATGATCATGCTACCATGTTTACATAGTCACATGTTCATGATGTTCACTTGATATGCACATTATGTTATCACTTATGCACATATGCTTGCCTATGTGACTTGTGACACCACGCTACATATTTTCCACATCTACACCGGCGAAGGGTGCTGGAGGTGTACCGGCGAGGGGCTGAGGGGTGTACCGGTGAAGGAGGGAATGGGTGCGCCGGCGAAGGGTGCTGGAGGTGTACCGGCGAGGGGCTGAGGGGTGTACCGGTGAAGGGTAGAAATGGAGGGTAACGATGAAGGTTGGAACAAGGGTGGGGGTGAAGGCCCGCTCTTCTGTTACTTGTCTTAAGGCTTTTCTTTTCTTCGTTTGTTGATTTTCCATTCAGTCTTATGTAAATTTCCTCTCTTTCTTTGTTTTGTTCTGTTCGGCTTCTTCTCACAGATCGGATGTTTGGGCTGCCGGGTTGTCAATTAGTCCGGTTCTCATCATGGTGCCGGCGGCGGCTTAATCAATTGGAAGGTTCCATCATTAATCGTTCCATGCGTTTGTTGCTTCCTTGTGCCTTTTAAATATATTTATCATTTTTTGAAAAAAATTCGGCAGCATCTCCCCTTGACCCGGGCGTAAGGGAGATAAAGGGAACGCGCCCACACGGAGTGGCGGAACCCAACCACTGGAGGTGGGCACCCGGAGGTAGCAACACCTTTATAAAACCTCAGAAAACACGGGGAAAACCGTGAACGGAAGGCTTGTAATATTAGACAGAATGGGCTGGGGTTGGCGGCTAAGGGTGTACCGCTGGGGGCCAGAAAGTGTGCCGTTGAGGGCCAACGGGGAGTGTACCGGCCAAGGACCAACAGGGTGTGCCGCTGGGGTTGGAAAGGGTAAAGTGTACCGCTGAGGGCCACCATGGGGTGTGCCACTGAAACCCCAGATGAGTGTGCCGCTGAGGGTTGAAAAGGTGTGCCGGCCAAGGGCCGGAAAGGGTGTATCGCTGGAAGATTAAAGAGGAGCTAAGTGTGTTGGGTGTGTGGGCTGGGAGGCTTGCAGGTTATTCAGGAAAAGAAGAGGAGTTCAAGGCCAAGGGTGCGCTACTGGCGACTGGGTGATCGGGAAGAGAGTAAGGATCTCTCCCTCCCTTCAAGCGGATGGACACAACCGATGACCATGGAAAGGGACAAAGAACCCACGAGGTCAAGGATCACGGGGGAAGAATCGTATTGACATGGGGACCCCAAAAGCACCGGAGAAATAGAGGGATGGAGGGAAAACGGACAACACGTCACACACACCGTGAAAACTGGCGTAAACCAACAAAGATAACAGGGAAACCCAAAGAGGGTGATTTTCATTCATGGGGAGCAAGGGGCCGTAGCCATCCATATACATTGCCAAGCACGCCCGTGCCAAAAGCCACGGGTGAGAAAGAAAGCCCGGGGACCAAAGAAAAGGGAAGAGAAAATAAAACAAGGAAAGCCCCCGGACTACATTCAGCTCTCCCCCCCTTCTCTTACTCTCTCTTCTGCCCGGTCGTCGTCGGAGGAACCTCACACCGGAGCTCTTCTTCTTCCCTTCTCTCTTTTCTTCCTCTCTTGCATGTGGCTTCAGCCTCTCTTTCTCTTCTTCTGTCTGTGTCTCTTGCCCCTGCTCTCTCCCGCCTCCTTTTCTTCGTCGAAATGGGAGTCATTTATACTCCCGGCAGTGAGAGCCTTCGAGCACAGCCGTCGGAGGCGGGAAGTGGCTCGTGATGATGGGGTTTGACTCCCCCATCCTGGATGCCAGTGGGATAGCCCGCGTGGCCCAATCCCTGGTTGACACCTCATAGAGCTCACTGTGCGCCAAGGATGCGTAGGGCATGGGCACCACGTCATTCAGCCGTTGAAAAGGCTTAACGCTGTGCCGCTGGCGGGCTGCACAAGTGTGCCGTAGGAGGGCCAAAAAGGCGTGCCACTGGGGCACAAAACGGGCGTGCCGTCGAAGGCCCAGCAAAGTGTGCCGCTGAGGGCCCAAAGGGGCGTGCCGCTTGAGGCCATGGGGCGTGTACCGCTGGACCCCCCCTGGGTGTGCCACTGGGGCACCCAGGGGGTGTGCCGCTAAAGCCCAGGATGGGCGTGCCGCTGGAGACCCCCAAGGGGTGTACCGCTGAAGCCCCATTAGGGCGTGCCGCTGGAGACCCCCAAGGGGTGTACCGCTGAAGCCCCATTAGGGCGTGCCGCTGAAGCCTCCCCTGGGGGGTGTACCGTTGGAGACCCTCCCAAGGGGGGCTGTGCCGTTGAAGACCCCCCCCCCCCCCCCAAGGGGGGTGTGCCGTTGAAGACCCTCCCAAGGGGGATGGATGTGCCGATGAAGACCCCCACGGGGGGTGTGCCGCTGAAGACCCCCCCCAAGGGGGTGTGCCGTTGAAGACCCCCCCAAGGGGGGTGTGCCGTTGAAGACCCCCATGGGGGGTGTGCCGCTGAAGACCCCCCCAGGGGGGGTGTGCCGTTGAAGACCCCCCCAAGGGGGGTGTGCCGTTGAAGACCCCCATGGGGGGTGTGCCGCTGGGGCCTGGGTGTGCCGCCGAAGGCCCCCATGGGCGTACCGCTGGAGAGGGGCCAGGGGCGTGCAGTTGAGCTGCTAAATGGGTGATTTTGAGCCCGTTGTGAGCACGAGTCTTGGCCCATTTGATTTTCTTCGGGGCCCATGGATTGCGGGGCTTTTTTGTGATTGGTCTCTCTTCACTGTCGTGACCCCGCAGACGGCTTCACGGCAGTGTGCACATTTGGGGCATCTGGGTGGCTAGTCTCTCTGGGATTTCTCCACCCGGTGCCGTTGCTGACGCTGTGCCGAGCGGGACATCTGGGTGTGCAATTTTTGGTGTCCACAAATGCCCCCCACCCACGGGTAGCGCAGGCGAAGGATGAGCCGGGCGATGCCCGCGGGTGTACTCGTCTCTTTTCTCTTTGCCGGTGCCGGCAGGGTGTTGCGAGCTGGCCTGGTTTGTAGATCTCTTTGTCTCTTCGTCAGTGCCGACAGGGTGTCGGGAGCTGACCTGGTTTGTTGTCTCTTTGTCTCTTCGTTAGTGCCGAAAGGGTGTCGGGAGCTGACCTGGTTTGTTGTTCTCTTGGTCTCTTCGTCAGTGCCGACAGGGTGTCGGGAATTGGCCTGATTTATTGATCTCTTTGTCTCTTCGTCAGCGCCGAAAGGGTGTCGGGAGCTGACCTGGTTTGTTGATCTCTTTGTCTCTTCGTCAGTGCCGAAAGGGTGTCGGGAACTGGCCTGGTTTATTGATCTCTTTATCTCTTCGTCAGCGCCGAAAGGGCGTCGGGAGCTGACCTGGTTTGTTGATCTCTTTGTCTCTTCGTCAGTGCCGAAAGGGTGTCGGGAGCTGACCTGGTTTGTTGTTCTCTTGGTCTCTTCATCAGTGCCGACAGGGTGTCGGGAACTGGCCTGGTTTATTGATCTCTTTGTCTCTTCGTCTGCGCCGAAAGGGTGTCGGGAGCTGACCTGGTTTGTTGATCTCTTTGTCTCTTCATCAGTGCCGAAAGGGTGTCGGGAGCTGACCTGGTTTGTTGATCTCTTTGTCTCTTTTCTTTCTCTTTTCTTTTCTCTCTTTTTTTGAACCACATTACCGATACAAGCGCCCTTTCGGGTTTTCATCGATACCGACCCCCTCTTGCTTTTGCCCACGCGCCCTCTCAGGTTTTCACGTGGCGGGGTACCCGATTTTGCCTGTAGCGCCCTTTCGGGTTTTCGCCACAGCCGGGTTATTGCCATTTTTACCCTCGTCCCCGTGCAGGGGCGAGTCCGGCGGGGTATCTCTATTTTTAACCCCATTTTCTTCTTTTTTTTTCTTTGACAAGTGAGTGATACGCAAGTGTTGGCTAGGGCGCGAAGCCTTGCGCCGAAAGGTAAGGCTTATTCGTTGGCAAGAAGATAATGCCAGCGCAATCGGAGAATTCGTGCCTGATTCGGACGTAGGGTCCGTAATGGCAATACTATGCGGAGTGAGTGGCTAGGGCACGAGGCCTTGTGCCGGAAAGGGACTTATTCGTTGGCAAGAAGACAATGCCAGCGCAACGAGAGAATTCGTGTCGATTCGGACGTAGGGTCCGTAATGGCAATATTGTGCGGAGTGAGTGGCTAGGGCACGAGGCCTTGCGCCGGAAAGGAACTTATTCGTTGGCAAGAAGACAATGCCAGCGCAACGGGAGAATTCGTGCCGATCCGGACATAGGGTCCGTAATGGCAATACTGTATGATGGGAGGTGGCTGAGGCACGAAGCTACGTGCGTGGAAAGGCCTTGGCAGGGTAGTGGTGCCCTGGCAAGGGTAGGGTTGCGGGGGTAGAGTCATTTTTGCTTGTGTGGACGCCCGTACGACCAGGATTGTTGGGATGGAATGTTTCCCCGGGGACATTTATTATCGTACGTTATCGACTTACTCCTCCACATATGTGAGTGGATGAGTATGTAAGTGCACATATATGGGTATATATATACATATATATCTATCTATTTAATATTTTACATATACTTTTTTTTGCTCCCCCTTCTTTTATCTTCTCCTTTTATTTCCCTCTTTTTTTTCCTTTTTTAATCTCTTCATCTCCTTCTTTTACTTCATTCCCCCCATTTTTCCTTCTCACCCTTTTTTTTACTTCCCTTTCTTTCCCTTTATCTCCCTTTTTTTTTCTTCTTCTTCTTTTTCTTCTCCTTCCCTTTTTTCTACCCCCCCTTTTTATTTGTTCTTCCTTTTATTTTCCCTCCTTTTTCTTCTTCTTTTTTTGAACCTATAAAAGGGGCGGGGGGTGGCACAAACGGGCCACCCCCGTTTCGAATTCCTCCCCTCCCTTTTTTTCTCTCTGGTAACCGACCGGACGGAGGCTCCCCCTTCCATCTTCTTCTCTTCCGGGCGCGATCACCGCCTGTGAGCGCCACCGCCGCCGTGGTCGTGGTGAGGAGACGGCCGCGAAGGCCCCCACCCCCCCTTTCTTCCCCTTTCCCTTCCCCCTCGTTTCCTTTGTCTCCTCCTTCTCCTTCCTTTTTGTTCTCTCCCCTTTCCTCTCCCTCTTCTTTCTCCATCGTCGGGGACAGCGGAACCCTAGGGCACCTTCCCTCCTTATTCTCCATCTCCTTTCTCTCTTCTGTTCTCTCCTCCTTTTCCCCCTCCGTCTGAGGCGTCGTGGGCGGCTGCCGGTGAGTGGGCGTGAGGGCGTGCTGGGGAGAGCTCATCCGAGCGTGTCGGAGGGACCACCATGGGCGTACCGGGGAGCGGCCTTCGGAGTGTGCCGGGGAAACGGGTAGAAGGTGTGTCGGCGGAGCCCCCGTGGGTGTGCCGGGGAAGCGGCCGCTTTGGTTGGTGTGCCGGGGAGGGCACACGGGAAACGTGTGCCGGTGAAGCACCCCGTGGGTGTGCCGGGGAAAAGCATCACGGGGTGTGCCGGTGAGCGGGAGTTGAGGGGCTAAGTGTGCCGGGGAAGCGAGGCGTCAAGTGTGCCGGGGAAGCGAGGCGCCAAGTGTACCGGTGAAGGAGCTTTTGGGCGTACCGGGGAAGCTCGCACAGGGTGTGCCGGTGAAGGCCCATATGGGTGTACCGGCGAGGGCAGCTTTAGGGTGTGCCGGGGAAGGCACTAGGCAGTGTGCCAGTAAAGAGGCCTTAAGCCATGGGAAGAAGACTTTTTGATCGGCGGACATCTGGTGTTGCCTCTCGGGGCCCACCATGACTTTGTTGGGGCCGTCACTCCTTGTGGACGCGCACCCGTGTTTTCCCTTATGCCTCTGGCCTAGGGGAAACTCTGCCAAAATTTCATCAGAAATTGGCAATGTCTTACTTGTTTTGCTTATAGTAAAGCCCCTTCACAGTTTTCCATTTCTCTTTGCCTTTGGCTTATTCTGATCTTCTGTTTACGTATCTTTGCAGACAAATGACTGCCCCAAGTGGTTCTTCTGCTCCTACTGCTGCTGTCGGTGCCGACCTCATTCCGCGGGGTCCAATGCCAGCGGTCACATGGCTCAACGTGGAGGACCTAGACCGAGAGCATGCGAAAATAGCCGCCTTGGCAGAGTCGTTGGGGTCTGACCGGGAGACAATGGACTTCGACAGGCTGGCCAGGGTCGAGAGCGGCTTCACATTTGATCGGGCCACCGGGGAGTACAGGAAGGACTTCCCGAAGGATAGGCACCTTATTCGATTTCTGAAGCACCTGCGCTCCCGAGAGGGGCGAGATTTCCGCACCATAAAGGCCGTCGAGCGAGCCATCCTGCATGCCCGGGACAGTCTATTATACAGCATCCCCAGGAGCATTCCGATATATCTGGTGGGAGAAGCCCGGGAGTGGAAGCCAGTCTTGGGGATTGAAGGGGTGTTACCGGCCGAAGACAAATTGGTGCGAGCACCTCAATTCACCCCAGCCAAATGGGACATGTCTGCCGGGAAGGTGCATGGCGAGCCGCCCCGATTTGGCTTATTCTTGGCTCCCCTGAAATGGGGTTACAGGGAGGAGCCGTTCATCTTGAACTGCTTGGCCATCAGGTTCAAGTACGAACTATCACTGGGCTGGTTCGGGGAGTGTGGACGCACTAAAATTCGCTGGCGCGGGTCCGTTCGTTTGTTGGTCGGGGTTAATTCTTCTATTTAGTGCGAGGGCGTGCCAGACTTGTGGACGCACTAAAATTCGCTGGCGCGGGTCCGTTCGTTTGTTGGTCGGGGTTAATTCTTCTATTTAGTGCGAGGGCGTGCCAGTCACAAAGTGACGATTTATTCGGGCTTCGTGGAAGCCCATGGTGCGCTCGATCTGACTAATCAGACAATTGTGTGGTTCGTGTCGGGACCGAAACCCGCCGTGCCGTAAAGGTCACGGCGTTATTTACATCCCCCATACGGGGGAACACCCTTGATTGATTGCCGGGAATAAGGGCCCTACGGCCTAAAGAGAATACTAATAATGCAGGAGGATAGTGAAAGACGAACTATGCTAGAAACCCGTCTTGGGACGTGAATGTTCAGACTATGTCGGCCACTCATGGGCCACTTCATGTTCGGACGAAGCTCCGTGCTTGTAGTATAAAAGACGATGACAAAACCGCGTGAATGTCTGCCACGAACAAGGCAAGTTTAATGAGAATACGGAATTGGATCCCGGTGGAAACGGGTCAAGTTGATAGACTGTTGGCCGGAGATGATTTCGAACTGTGGCCATGTCGGAAATTCCGTAAACCACGTCCGATACCATAGGGCGTCGTCGGTTTTCTCTTTGCACCCAGTCCGAGGGAGTGAATTATTAAGTGCATAGCCCGAGCTTACTAACGTGCGCCCTCACACGCGGATCGACCTGCGCGGTCAGGTCGCAGGGTTCGACCTGCCCGGTCAGGTCGCGGGGGTCAAGGGGGCAGCGCCCCTTGCGGGGGTTTTCGGGGGCAGCGCCCCCGGAACAAAATTTTAATTGAAGCACGGGTAATAGAATTCTTTTCATTTTCTCTTTTATTAATGGCATTGATCTCTTGTATTTCCCTTTGAACCTTTCTATTCTTTTTCTTACTAGCCATTTATCCCCTTTTTATTAAGGAAGCACGCCGGATATGGGAAGGAAGATGGTGGCGCCGTTTTAACGGTCTTAACAGGTAGACAAAAGGGGGAGGGCGCGCCGGGTATAGGGGCGCCGTTTTAAGGTTGGCAAAGGTGAGGGCGCGCCGGAATAGGGATGTCCAGGGGGGAGCGCGCCGGTTAAGGACCCCAAAGGAGGGGCGCGCCGGAACAAAGGGGAAGCGCGCCGGTTAGATGAATATGAAGGAAGAGAGGAGGGGCGCGCCGGTTAGATGGACAATAGGGGGGGCGCGCCGGTTTGACATGATGCAAGGGAGGAGGGAGCGCGCCGTTTTAAGAGTTCAGTAAGGAGGGAATGAGGGAGGGCGCGCCGTTTCATCCTTTGGAGAAGAGATAGGGGGACTTTGTGAGGAGTGTTGAAGCGGCGCGGTGGAACAGTGGCCACGCCGTTTTAACCCGCGCCGGGATAGCCATATGGGGGTGTTTCAGAGCTCTGCTTACTGTGTTTTCTTTTCCTTTCACCCGTAGATTGATTCAAGGTTTGATTTATTAGTTCTGTTGATATATCAAGCTGGTAATGAGAAGGTTTTAAGAGTTTTAACCATTTTAATCGTTTATTATGATGAAACAGTATGAACGTCTAAGAGTTTTATTCAATCAGTTTGCTCACAGAGGCCTCACTTCGTTCTTCATTAGTTCAGCTCGTTCGCTAGTTGTTGAGCGTTCTTAGCCCTGGCGAAAATCGGGCAGCACCTCCCCTAGACCGGGGCTTGCGAGAGAGAAGCAAGAGTCACCACGCGGATTACTCCCGGGTAAACTCTCAAAAATGCGGAGCGGCCTCACGGCAGTCCGTTAGTCCGAGTATGAGTGTGGAACGCTCGAGGGCCAGCCTACGAGAGCGACCATGACTCATGGACGACGATATTCGGGGCGAGACGGAATCTATGCCACAGTAGGGCAATGAATGTTCATCCGACAGTGGGTACCTTTGTGGGTCATGCCATGGAAGGGCAGCCCTCAAGGGCCAGGGATGACCGGAGAATGAGAAGACAGAGCAGAGAATGGAACAGAGAACACAAGAGTTGCAAAACAGACTTTTCTTCTTTTATTCACCCACACAACGGGGAAAGAAACTTGATACAGATAAAATAGAAGAGAAGGCGTTACAAACAAAAAAGGGAAAATACATTCGATGGAGAGAGAGAGAGATGCATTAGACGGGGGAGGGAGAGGGAAGCATTGGCTTCTCCCCCTCCAACTCACCTCTCACTCTCGCCCCCTACCTCTTTCTCTTTTCTTCAGCCTAGAACCGTGGAGCTCTCGGATGCCAGTAGCTCCTTCTCCTCCCTTCTCCCTTTTCTTTTTTCTCTTCTTCTGTTCCCTTCTTCTCTTGATCATCCGTCTCTCTGTCTCCCTCCCTTCGGCTTCACAACGCTGCCCTATATATATCAGCCGGCCTGGGAGCGTCCCTGCCAATTCCACCTCGTCCGCAACGATGTCAGGAGCTGACTGTCTGTGCTGGATGCCGTTGATTCGTCCCGTACGCCGCTGCTCGTCCGAGGATGGGATGCTCATAGGTTTGCTGGGGGTTGCTTCGCCATCGAGCTTCTGTGCTGTCGAACGGAGGTTGAGACAGAACGTCGGGCATTGAATGTTCTCTGTGCATCTCATTTATGCCGAACAGAGTATCGGCTGGCGGATGGGATGGCCGTCGAGTTAAAATGGCGCGAGGGAAGGTAGTCGCGCCGATGAAACGTCACTAGCGGGTGTAAAAAGGCGCGCCGGATTAAGCATTGAAGGGCCACGCCGTTTTAACATTCGAAGGAGAAGCTTTTAAAATGTGCAAGATGGGTCCTTCAATTTTAGCACGCCGGGTAGCTTGTGGAGATGGTGGCGCCGTTTTTAAACCAAAGCAAAGGGGAGCTCGTATTAGAGCATGAAGTGGGGCGCGCCGTTTTAAGGCGCGCCGTTTTAGGGCCACTTCGCACCGTTTTAAGCATCAAACGGATTCCTTTCGAAGTCGCGACCCTTTATATGAATGTTGGCATTCCCGGCATGTTCCGGTTGCGATGTGTGACCTCCGTAATATTCCGTTTGTAGCCTCTGGGACTCGGTCCCAGATTCTGCGTGACTTTCGGTGCATGCCGAGACTGTGCCGGAGTTCCCGACTCTTCTCTGATTCAGCTCTCGGCATGGCTGGTCGGAGCCTTGTAGCTGTATCTTCTGCTTAGGGGGCCTCCTTAGCGGGTAGCGGACCACCAAGTGAGTTCTCATCCTGATCGGGCGAGGCATGAGGTTTATTCGGCATTTCTGTCTTCGACTCGCGCTCTAATGTGTAGACGCGAATGTCGCCATCACCCTCATCGTCATTTTTTTTGGCGTCCACAGGGAGCTGAAGCTTCAAGATGCCCATAGCTTCCGGGAAGGGGCAGTGGAGTTCACCGAGTATGTGCTGTTCAATTATGCCCCGATGCTGGTCCGGGCCGGTATTTACCACAGTGTTTACGCCTCCCGCTACGGCTACCCCATCTCTAAGGGTCTCTGCTGCGATATGATAGAAGTATTTAGTGCCGAGACCAACACATTTTACACGGCGGAGGGGGAAACCTCCCTGGACCTGTGGAGCCTCTGCCAGCTGAGCGGCTTGCCCATTGACGGGGAGCCATATGAAGAAGTATGCCTCCCCGACCTGATCAAGGATGAAACTAACGGGGATGGCTATTACTCTCTTGGGTATTCATACCGGTACCTCATGAAGGCGTACCGGGAGTTATACCAACTATCACATGGTGGGAGGCAGCCCGCCCGCGGAGACAGGAAAAGGGTGCGCATGACCCTATGGCTGCAATACTTTTATGACGGGCTAAAGTAGTACGAAGAATTTCCTTGTGTCGGCACCGCTGTCGCTCGCAAGAAGCGTGCGAAGCCCAAGCTTGATGTGAAGATCCCCTCCAAGGGGCGTCGGAGCGGGCCTAATCCGATGGGCGTCGACCCTCAGACTCACTGTGCTGCTTATCTCACGTATTGGCTATGTTCGTTTGCCATGCCGTATGAGGACGAGACAGTGATTCGACCGGATGCCATCTACCCGGCATGTCAAATGGCGTAGGGGATCAAACTATCCTTGTGCCCGGCCGTTCTTTGTCTGATCTACAAGGCGTTGGGGGATATCAGCACCCACCAATTCCCGAGGCAGGCCCGGTACATATGCCCGCTGCATTTCTTCAATGCGTGGGTCTGCTCGCTGTTTCCCGAATTTGCCCCGCGAGCTCTTCAAGACTGGGGGTTGGTGCCGAGGATGCTGGAGTTTGCCAGTGCAGAGTCGGCTTCTACCTCTATGCGGATGTTTGACATTCGGGGCCGGTTGACAACGGTTCCCCGGGACGCGGCCGGCACTATTCACTTCTGGACGCTGGCCGCGCATTCAAGCCCTCTGGTGAACAACAAGAGGGAGTGCAAGGACGACCAGGTGGAGAAGTACGTCCACCCCATAAGCTAGGAGAATGTGGTCCGCCCGTTGCTGGAGCCCGAGCTGAGGGACTGGGCGCTATCCATTCGCCCCAGTGTGTTGGCGTTCAGAAAGGGGGACAATGTGTTGCTGGAGCCGTATTACCCCTTTCGATTTGGCCGGAACTTCGGATATGACCAGCATATCCCCGTCTACCATGCACAGTTCGGCCTGCCCTCACGGAACATCCGGGGAAGTTCAGTTGCCGAGCATGCCAGGAGCTGGTGGGACTTCTTCCACCGGGCGGACTCTGCCTCCTTCAAGGTGCCAGCCCTGGGTCGCATTCCCCGAGTGACCCAGGATTACATCAAGTGGTGGAACACCAGGACGGCCTTCTATCGATTGCATAAGACCGACTGCTGGGATGGGGCTGAGAGGAGGTTCCTCAGCAGGCAGGCGGTGCCGGTGCTTGACATCGAGCCAGATCATCTTCTTCGGCTCAAGAACAAGCAGAAGAAAGAGGTGGTGGCATACATGGCTGCTCGTCGAGGAGCCCGGGACGCGAGGCCGACGCCGAAAGTGGAGTTGCCTCCGGTGGCGAAGGACGACTATAAGAAGACATTGAGGGATCTTTGCCGGATAGGGAGTGATCGTCTGGAGCTCATTAATTACCCGCTCCCCATGAAGGAGGAGGGCACCCCCGCAAAGAGCTGGCGTCCAGAGAGGGACCTGATCTGCCCATACCGCACATTTATGAGGCGGGAGGAGAGGAAGCCCGAGAATTATAAGGACACCACATGGCTGTATGTTCTGCTGCGAGTGAATGGGCTGAAGATCGAAGATCAGACGGCCGCCATCCTGGGAAAGCGCATGCACATCCCGTATTATTATGCCGACGGGTGGGGCATGGACCACTTCAATCTTTTCTGCCACCTCCTCGAAGAAGCACGCAGATCTGGCTAGCCTCACAGACCGGTGCCAGAAGGTCGAGGACGTATGCTGGCTGGTCCGAGAGGCGGCGCGTCGGGACAAGGAGCCGTCCCTGAGCTACTGACCGATAACACTTCGGTTGTACACCGGTCCTCACGGTATTTAACCTTTCCATCTCCTTTATCCTCATTACTGCGACCTTAGCAGGTTATCAGATGCTAATCATATGCGTGTGTCTATTTTGATATACCATCCTGACAGCGTGCAAATGGCGACGTACCGGAACTTCCTTCGGCTCGTCCAGAAGCCCGCCTATTTTGAGGCGGCATTGCCAGCTCTGACTATGGCTCCCCTGCCCAAGGCTGCGAAGAGGTCTCGGGCCAAATCGCCTGTGAAGAAGGCGGTAGATGCTGCTAAAGCGGCCAAGCAGCGGGACGCGAAGCGGCGAAAAATCGAGGCGGCTAAGGCTTCGACGACCGCTCCCCTAGCACCAAAAGTCCCATCTTTTGAGGAGTTTGAGGTCGCCCGGACCAGGCCGAGCCAACCTACTGGTTAACCTCTCCCATCATCAGTGTATCTTGAGGGTTCTCTTTTCTTTTTTTTTATTTTATTTTGAGGCAAGGTTTTGACACCTGAATGTCTCTTTTTGTCCCAGTCTCTGTGGAAGGGCTCGCGCCCACGCCCATTCCCGACGTGGAGGAGCCGGTTCCTGCGCCCGTCCCTGATGTGGGTGAAGCTGCGGCCGTGGTAGGGGCGACCTCGACGCCAACTCCGACTCCCCCACCACCAGCCAAGGGGAGGTCCCGGGCAAAGTCGCTTGTTAAGAAAGCATTGGCCGCCGCCAAAGTGGCTGGGCGGCAGGAGGCAAAGCGAAGGAGGGCAGAGGTCTCCCCAGCCTCGGCGACCGTCTCCCCGGTGGCTCCCATTCCGTCCTTCGAGGAATTTGTCATCACTCGGACCGGGCCGAGCCGCCATGCGGGTGAGGCTTATCGATCGCTGACATCTTTCCGGATTTATTTATTTTCCCGGGTGAGCCCTTTATATGCATGTGACCATTGCCTCTCTCCCTTTCAGACGGTGCGGAGGAGCCGTCACTTGTGCTGATCGCAGGCGAGGGGGCGGCTACAGCTCCCGAGAAGGCCTTGTCTGCCGAGGAGGCCCGTGGGTCACCCGGCACTGTAGGAGCTGAAGAGGGTATTTGTCTTTGTCGGCCCACTTGATTCCTTTCATTCTTTGGGAGCCAACTTGGTTTGATGTGACCCGTCTTTCCCTCCCCCTTTTTTATGTGATAGGCACCGCTGGGGCGGTTACTGGGCTATTCGGGCCTCGCCTGCATCTCCCGGCGACGCAGCTGTACATGAGGAAAAGGCTGAAGTCAGTCGTACCCGCCTCATCCAGCCCGCGGGGGGATGCGCCAGCCATTGACCTCGAAGAGGAGGTCCCTTTGCCGGCAAGGGAGGAATCCATGCTGGCTGAATCTTCATCGGGTGAAGAGGTAGATTATAACTATTCCTCCGATGAAGTGGCTTATGACAGGGGTGCATCTGAAGCATCGGGGGTGCCCGAGCTGGTCTTCAAGGCCCCCTTACTTGCTGGCTCCTCAAGCTTTATGGGGAGGGCTGCTGTAAGTGTGAGCTTGCTTGGGCCGGAACCCCCCCCCCCTTTTTTTTAGTGGGCTACTGATCTCGTTCTTGTTGTCCTCGGATTTTTAGGAGCTTACCCAGCCGGAGGTTGTGGAGAAGGCCGCTCCAGTTATGCCGGTCGACTGCCGGGTGGAGGCTGATGCGGGCTTGGGCAGGCTAGCCCTTTTATTCGACGCCCTTCAACAGGAGGCGCCCGCGGAGCCTCCGCATACTACCGAAACGGCAGACGAGCCTCTGGAGGAGGGGGAAATTACGCCCGAAGGCAGCCTCGTCCCGGTGGTCGAGGTAAGAGCGTGGGTCTTCTGATTCCTCCTGCCTTTTGACTTTGCGCGATCTGCTCCAGGCAGCGGGTGGCTAACCATACTCTATATGGTCAGGCGTGACAACGGCAGGGAAGACGCCCGGCCGTGCCCGGAAGGCTGTCGCCAAACGGAGGTCGAGTATTGGCCCCATAGCGGTGGAGGGATTGGCTTTAGTCACGGAATTGGGGGCGGAGAGCCTTGCAGTGCTCGTGGAGGCGGGACGCCTACCCCGGCTGATGGTTCCACTTCCGCCCTTCCCGAAGCTCCCGACCCAAATGGAGGACCCGCTCCTAAAGTGAATATTTGTTGGGCTCCGCGCACATCTAGAGGGATCCCAAACGCGAGAGAAAAGTCCGTGGGTGATGGCGTCGGGTCCGGATTTACTCGAAGCCCCTCCTTCGGCCGGAGTAGTGGTACCTGCACCCCTACCGGTTAAACTAGTGGCAGAGGCGGGCCGGGCAGGGGAAGAGGAGGCAGGAGAGCAACGGATGATAGCGGCGCCAGATGCTTCGGCGATGACCTCAGCCATTTCCTTAGCAGTGGTTGGCCAGGAATCTTCTGTCGAGCCACGCCGGCCAGGCGTCTTGACTCTTGCTCTTCCATCTTCTTCGGCCGCGGTGGACGCTGATTTGTGGGCGGAGGTGGACAGCACCGTGGAATTTACTCCCCCAGCCGTGCCTTCGGTCAGTCACACCTCGTCAGAGGCGCCAGTCCATCAAATGCTGGTAACGCTGCGGATGATGTTCTTTGCCGATCTTTCCTTATCATACCGGGAGGTACATACCATAGTGACGCAGCTGACTGGGGCGTTACAAGTGCTGGGCTGTCCACTGGGGGAATGGTCGCGACGAGTCTTACTATTACTGAAGTATGTTAAGCGTCGCGAGTTCCTCGAAACCCAGGCTCCTGACGAATGTGCCGCCCTTGATGCCCAGGCCGACGAGTACTTACAGACTTTGGAGGCACGGCGCCACGATGAGGGGCACCATGAGAGGGCTCTCGGGGAAGGCCAGAGCAATGTTTGCTCCCTTAAGAGCCGCATTGCGAAACTGGAGAGCTACCTTGCCGCGGCTAGGTCCGACCTTGCCGAAGCCGAAAGAGCGGTCGAGGCGGAAGGTGAGGCTCTGGCCGTTGCCCAGGCCGAGGCGGCGTCTGTGGATGCGGAACTCGCTCGACTCGAAGAACGGAGGGGCCGCTTGCGCGATATGACGAATTTCCCTTGCGTCAGAATCCTCCCCCTCGAGGACGTCTTCAGGGGCACCGACTGAGCGCTGCACCTCAGAATTCCTTTCCCTTTTCTTTTGAATGTAACATAGGGGTATGCCCCGAAGCTCATGTAGGTTGATTTTCTTTTATCTGAATTGAACAACAGATTTATGGTTTCACATGCTCTTCTAGCGCGCCTTCCCCTAGGGGGCCTCTTTTCTCCTTCCTCCTCTTTCGCGTATATCGTCCTTTCTCTCTCTTTCTTTTTTTTTGTGCCGGGACGCATCGGGAGGGCGTGAGTCTTTGCGATGGTTCGCTCCCGGAGGACCAGGCAGGAACCCATGTCAGGGCACGGGAGAGTGCTCGCCTTCCCAGGGGGAGGACGAGGGGACCACTCCACCGTACCGAACGGGCGACTGACTGGCCTTGCCACAACGTTGGAAACGCGTACCGGCCTTAGGCAGGGGGGGTCTCGGTCAGAGGCCGGGTTTCCCACCGTCCAGAGGGGACGGAGAGAAGAGTTTGTCTAGTCAATGACCTGGACGGGAGGTCCGAGCCACAGGGGTACTCACCGCTCGGGGAGGACGGAGAGAAGAGTTTGTTTAGTCAATGACCCGGACGGGAGGTCCGAGCCAAAGGGGTACTCACCGCCCGGGGAGGACGGAGAGAAGCGTTTGTTTAGTCAATGACCCGAACGGGAGGTCCGAGCCAAAGGGGTACTCACCGCCCGGGGAGGACGGAGAGAAGAGTTTGTTTAGTCAATGACCCGGATGGGAGGTCCGAGCCAAAGGGGTACTCACCGCCCGGGGAGGACGGAGAGAAGAGTTTGTTTAGTCAATGATCCGGACGGGAGGTCCGAGCCAAAGGGGTACTCACCGCCCGGGGAGGACGGAGAGAAGAGTTTGTTTAGAAATTTCTTTTAGTACTTCCGTTGCTACGGGGCGACGGCTAGAAATGGGGGGAGTTCCCCCTTTCTCGGCATCCACTCTTCCCTTGCTTTTGTATCTTTTCTCCTTTTTTTTTTTACTTCCCCCTTTTTTTTTCTTTCTCTCTTCTCTTCTTTTTCCTTTTCTCCTCTTTTCTTCTTTTTTTTCTTCTCCTTTTTTTGTTCTTCCTCTTCTTCTCCTCCTTTTTCTTTCTCTCTTTTCTTCTTCTCTCCTTTTTTTTCTTTTTCTTTTCTCTCTTTTTTTTTCTCTTTTTTTCTTCCTCTTCCCTTTTTTCTCGCTTTTTGAAAACATGGATAGTGGTCAAGTTGTTTGGACATTAATCACGTAATTCCGCTCAAAATAGGGCGGAGGGTTATATTATTGATTGAACGGGGGCGTCGGAGCGTGGTACAGTCTCAAGTGCCTTCCATTAAGAGGCGGGAACTGAACTTCCCCGCGATGGTTGACAATTACATAGGCCCCACCTTCGTAGACTTTTTGGACTACGTAGGGTCCGAGCCAGTTCTCATTCAGCTTACCCTTAGGGTTGGCAGCCATGAGGTCTCTTCTCTTGACCATGACGAGGTCGCCCTTTTTGAATTCGCGTTCCTTGACAAGCTTGTCAAAGGCGCGTGCAATCCAGGCCTGGTAGATCTGAATGTTCTGTTGGGCCTGGAGCCGCTTTCCTTCTAGACTGGAGAGTTCATCAAGCCTTCGTTCAACGTTGGTCTGTCCTTCAAGGACAAGGCCATGCTGAATGGCAACCCTGAGGGATGGTATCTCCAGTTCAACGGGGACGATTGCCTCCGAGCCATATACGAGAGAAAAGGGTGAGCAGCCTGTTGGAGTCTTGTATACGGTTCGGTACGCCCAAAGCGCCTCGTACATCCTTTCTTCCCAGTCCCTTTTGTTAGAGCTGACCGTCTTGGCCAGAAGAGTACAGAGTGTCTTATTAAAAGCTTCGGCCAGCCCATTAGCCTGTGGGTTGTAAGGAGTCGATGTCCTCCAATCAATTTTATATTTTTCTGCCAGCCGGTAGACCTTCTGGTTGCGGAAGTGGCTGCCGTTGTCTGACACAACTTGGTCGGGCGCGCCAAACCGGATTATGATATTACGGCGGACAAACCTGACCACGATCTCTCCGGTGACCTCCCCCAAGGCGACAGCCTCTGCCCAGCGGGAGAAGTAGTCGGTTGCCGCCAAAATGTATTTGCAGCCTGTGGAAGATGCAGGTAAGGGACCCACAACGTCCGTTCCCCACTGGGCGAATGGCCAACTGGGCGCGGTTGGGTGTAACTGCACGGGGGGCCTTCTGGGTATGGTGGCATGCTCCTGACATTTCTGACACGACTTAGCATATTTGCAGCAGTCGTCGAACATCGCAGGCCAATAATAGCCAAGCTTCTTTATTTCAATCTTCATTTTCGGCCCCGCCTGGTGTGCGCCAGCTGTCCCGGCGTGGACCTCCTTCATGACCCTCCGGGCTTCTTCAATGGACAATCATCGAGGAGTAA